>ML802244.1:191262-213276 GCA_009831015.1 Picea engelmannii
GGTTACTATAAAATATCCTATGCTATATGACTTTTAAGATGACTTTTAAGGTTTTCATTTGAGGAAAATAATCGTTGCGTTTTGAATTTACATTATCTTGAACTATAATTTTTTGTAAAAGATCAATTCTAGTAGTATTTTTAATTACCAAGATTATATCAAATAAACAGAACAATGTCATTGAAATACATCTAGTTATCTTTGAAGGGGCTTTTGCATTATGACTTTAGACTTGTGAACTTTGAACTTCACTCCTAGTTATTTGTTGTTTTAATATGGTTTGTATTCTAATCAATTTTGTTTTGGTATGTTGACTCTTATGCATGGTGTTTTGAAAATTTGAGCATGGGGTTGTCCTCTGTCTTGTTTTACAAAGTTTGTATTGACTTAAAGCCCTCAAGGTTTAAGTGTCTAATTATATCTTTGTAAAATGATTTTTTTGTTAATGAAAAAATCATATAAAACTATTTTAAAAAATGAAAATAATAGTATTAGTAATAGCAATAGTAATAATGATGATGATATTATGTTGTACTTCTCTACTAGGGTTTTGGCAAGCTAGGGTATGCCATTTTGTATCTTGTTGAGTGTGGGGATAGAGGTACTTCCTCTACTCCCCTCTCAAATCCTTCTCAAATACTTCATTCACTATAGACACAATAGCATTTAAATATCTTGTAGTGAAATCAACGATAGAGGTGAACATTACTTGTTTCAATGAGGGGGGGATTTGTTAGAAAAATTGATCTGATTCCAATCATAAATATATCTACACTTTGAAATAAAAAAGAAAAGTACCCATCTTCTTGGAGAGTGCTCTAATAAGGAGGTTCATTGGACTAACATCATCTCTGAAAGTTGTGAAAACACGGATTGCAAGCAACTAGTGCCCTTTTGTGAAAGGGAAAATCACATATTATACTTGTGGAAGAAGTTATTTTGTAATTTTGTTCCAACTTATGAAGGATCGAGATCTCAATTTCAAGAGGAGACCAATGGGTTTGCAGGGAATTTAATTGAACCATTGGACTCATGATTTCAAAACAGAAGAGGATGTCCCAACCTCAATTCATGTATGGATAAGATTATTTCATTCATCCTTGAAATTGGGATGATCCAACTCTTCAAGCTATAGGAAACATTCTCAAGAATTTCATCAATAGCATTGAATCAAATGCAAAGGAATATGCTTGTGACCAAATTTGTGGAATTGGACTTGGGAAAAGGGTCCTTTAGAGATAACACAACTCAACTTGGAAGGATGGATCCACACCTAGGAGTTAGACTACAAACAACTTCCCTTCAAATGCAATAAATGCCATGAGCATGGACATTTTGTAGAGGATTGTGAGGACCAACCACAATTGTAGACCAAAACAAACATGAGTACTACCCCATGCAACTAGTCAACAATAGGAGAACACAGCCTTGACACCAACCACCTTGCCAACTAAGGACAATAGTAGTAGACATTAAATTCGTTGCCTTAGAAACTTGGAATCTAGAATGTCTGGGAATGAGAACAAAAAGGAACATGAAAATAGAGGATCACAACCAAGGGATCTAACGTTATGAGGAAGAAGTAAATAAACAAGAAGAATGATAGGTCAAACACATGCTCAACCATGGGTAATAGATTTCTTGACCCTTTTTTGTCAGGAAAATTTGAAAGCCCAATGGAGAAACAAAGAGTTATAACCAGAACAAGAGTGTGGTTGATGTGGCATGAGTTAAAATCAAAGTAAGAAAGACAAACAAGGAAGTGAGAGAGGAAGAAGTAGAAGCAATGCGCTAAATTTCCATACCACCATGCACCAAGCACTTGTTCAAGGGAAAACAACAAAACCACGTAAATATTCAAAATCATATCATGGAGTTGTAGGTGATTAGGATGTAGAATCAAGCAAGATCATTTACAACCATTGATATAGACAAACAATCTTAATGTAGTTTGAATTTAGGAAACAAAAATAGAGAAAGTAAACATTGTAAAAGTTAGAAATAAAATTTGGAAACACTATTTGCACAATAGCTTTCCTCTGATAGGAAACCTAGCAGAAATCTGCATAAATTCATAGAGGAAATTTTGCTAGTGGAATACCCATAAATTCCTAGTGGAAATTTTATTCTCTAGTTCCCATTGGATCACCATGGCTTTCATAGAAATTCATTGTTGGTTGGTGTAAATGTTTGATTGCCAACATTTATGCCCAAGCAAATGAAACACAAAAAAAAGAATATTGGGGGTCACTTCATGCATCATCCTCACCCCCAACCTCATTTAATAAGATTAGAGCAGGTGACGTGAATCTAATCTTGAACATACAAGAAAACAAAGGGGGAGTATACATAATAGATCCATGTAGGAGATATGAATCTAATCTTGGACATAAAATAAAACAAGGATTATGCATCGGAGATCTATGTAAATAGTAGGTGGAAAATAAGCCCATGGGGCTAGCTCAACTGGTTGTCACCAACGTTGTTGGGCATTTGGCTAGTCCCATGCTAGTGGATGCTTAATTCAATTCCGCTCATTGATGTGCACTAGTCGATAATCCACAAATGTGGGGAAGCATCCCTTGGTTTTCCCCGTGAAGCTTTCCTTAAAAAAAAAAGATGGAGAATATTATTTCTGACTAGGATCTAATTAATATATAAAAAAGGAGATTTACATGGACAACAAAAGGTCAAGGATTGACCATATTGCAAGATTATTGGACATATTCCTCATATAGAGTACACTTATTGGAGAGAGAGAATATCCCTTTAGCAATAATCCCTTCAACATGCCTAATCATAAGTCAATTGATGTTATTTTCGTGCCATTGCAAGATTTAGGCATTGCTCCTTTTACATACATCACGCTTTGGATCTCCCCACAAGTTTTGGAAATCGTCAACATCTATTAGAGAAAGAAGTGCCAGGTTCTACCTCCTTTGTTTGGGAACATAAAATAATAATGGTGATGATGATGATGATAAATTATAAAGAAAAAAAAATCAAGCCTAAAGAGATGGATAAATAAAAGTGATTGCAAACCCACTTGAAATTGACAATCTCTAGAAATAGCCCTACAAGAGATCCGGTTGAAGGTAGCGGATGAGAATATTTCCTCCTAGCTAGCTTCATATGAATGGGAGGGTAACATCAAGCTATTGCAAGCCAAAAGAACAAAAGAGGAATATTGGAGACTTAAATTAAGGATGTGTTTGGTTGAGGGAAAGGGACAAGACACAATGTTCTTTCGTAGACAAGTAAAGGCAAGGAGAGTTAAGAATAGTCTAGAAGAGATCTCTAGGCTAGATAGCTTCAAAACTAGAGAATTCAAGGAGATCCTTGATATAATCTCTTATCACTTTAGAAAAGTTCACATTATTACTCCCTTTTTGCATGATAAGCCATCTCCAAACTTGTTAGAAAATATCCCCCAAATCATCTTAGAAGATGAGAATCAAAGGCTAATGGTTTTGTCTTAGAAGAGGAAGCCATGGTGATCCGGATTTTATGAGCAGAACAAAATGAATACAGATTATTAACAGGTGCTTAACACAAAATAACAGAGATACAGTAAAACTAGTTTTCTATTCAATAACGAAATAAGTTGAAACTGTAAAATGTAGCGGAAACAAGTTTGTTGTAATGGTGGCGACTTATCTCTGAGAAGAGAGGTGACGGTTGTGCACATTCGCAAGAACAAGATTACAATGAGGCTTTGAAGGCCTTTTTACAATAAACACTAATGCTAAAAACCCTAGATCTCCAAAAACCTAACCCTGGGAGATGAACCGCCAAAAGTCATGTGGGCCCCGTTTGGGTAAGTTAGTACATCAACTTCTCGGGGTCGTAACTTTTGCATACGATCTTCGTTTTACGCGTGTGATAGCCCGTTGGAAAGGTATCATCGAGGAGATTCATTTTGGGGGATCAATCATGCCTTCAAATATCATTGAGATCCCGAAAAACCTTCATTTAGGCCCTCAAAATGCCCTCGGAAGTTAAAACTGCTAAAAATAGTAAATTGCCAAAATTGTCAGAAAATTGTTTTGAGCCAATTGAAAAAGGTGGGTGGCCACCGATATCCATCTGGATCACATGGTGTCTCTTTAGAGCATGGAATCTAACAAATCCCCAGTCTAGATGGATTTTCTATGCATTATTTTAGGCAAAGATGACCAATAATAAAGAAGTGAATTCCTAAATTCCAAAACCAAATAAGAGAAATAGGAAAACTAGGGGATGGAATACACACTTCCTTTCTTGTTCTCATCCATAAGGAGACTAACCTAACAATATTTTAGCAATTCAAACCAATTTTCTAAGTATTTGGTGGTTTATTCTTGGTGTTTTAAGTAAATGCTTTATCAAATTGGTGATCATTTTCATGGTATCTTGTTCTCCTTGGATAAATTTTGTTTTGGAACCCTAGGAAGGCTTGCAATTATGCTCCCTTCCCTTGTCTTCATTCATTTTAATCTTTTTAAAGAATATAAGGTTGATTGTAGGGCTTGTGATTGTACTCCCTGTAACAACCCCAACCGTAATGACACAACCGATAAATCCCTTAACCTCGTTATACCAGTCATCGTCACGTTGTAACATTAGAATCTTTTCACGTAGATTCGTCTAAAGAGGCATCACTGAAAATATGCGTGGTCTCCAACTCAACGCATCAACCACTCTATTCATTGTTCCTTTTATGTAGGTAATCTCGAAATCGTACTCGCTAAGCAATTCTGACCAATGCCTTTGTTGCGCGTTCAAGTCGCTTTGCATAAAAATGTGTTGTAAACTACAGTGGTCTGTTTTTAGTTTGAATTTTCGTCCGATTAGGTAGTGTCTCCAAACTCTCAAGGCATATACAATGGCTAACAACTCCAAATCGGGCGTCGCATAGTTCTCCTCATGCCCTCTCAACTTTCTCGAGATGTAAGTGATCTCTCGATTGTCTTGCATCAAGACTCCGCCTAAGTCTTCCTTGGATGCATCATTGCATACCAAGAAGTCCTCGTCCATGTCAGGGACTTTTAGTATCGGTGTTGTCGTCAACAGCTCCTTGAGCCTTCAAAATGCTTCCGCACATTTCTCAGTCCAAACAAACTTTTTGTTCTTTTGTAATTCCGTAATCGGATTTGCTATCTTCGAAAAACCCTTGACGAATCGTCGATAATATCCCACTAAACCCATGAAGCTACGCACTTCTGGGACATTCGTCGGCGCAGGCCATTCCATAATAGCCTTTACCTTCACTTGATCCACAATGATACCTTCGTCGGAGATGACATGCCCTAAATAATGAATCTTTGATTGATAAAACGAGCATTTCGACAGTTTCCAAAACAATTTGTTCTCTCGTAGACACTGTAGTACCAAGCGCAAGTGTTCGTCATGCTCCTCCATCATCCGAGAATATATCAAAATATCGTCAATGAATACTTTGAGGAACTTGTCCAAGTATTCGCAGAACACCCTATTCATCAAACTCATAAATACTCCCGGAGCGTTTGTCAGTCCAAACGGTAAAACAATAAACTCGTAATGTCCAAACCTCGTATTAAAGGCGGTCTTAGGAATGTCTTCCTCTTTGATCTGTAACTGGTGATACCCTGATCTCAAGTCGATCTTTGAAAACACCGTCGCGACTTTCATCCGATCAAACAGATCGTCAATCCTTGGCAACAGATATTGGTTCTTGATCGTTGCCTTGTTCAATTGACGATAGTCAATGTAAAGTCTCCACGACCCATCCTTCTTTCGTATGAAAATAATAGGCGCACCCCACGGTGACACACTTGGACGTATAAGTCCTAGGTCCAACAACTCCTTCAGTTGCAATTTCAACTCCTATAACTTTGGGGTCGAACTCCGATAAGGCGTTCTTCCTATCGGTTCAGTTCTCGATTTTAGGTCGATGGTAAATTCCAATTCCCTCTCTGGCGGCAACCCTGGTAACTCCTCTGGGAAGACGTCAGCAAATTATCTCACTACCAAAAGGTTTTCTAGGCCTTCTGCCACATCCTTTTTGTTCAATGCAAGGATCGCATAAAGCTTGCATCACTTGCACATGCTCTTCCGCAATTGTAGGGAAGAGATGAACCTTAGGGAAACTCCTTGGTTCCTTCCTACAATCACACATCTATGTCCCTCATCATCGACCAAACTCAACCGTTTCGTCTTACAGTTGAATACTACCTCATGCGATTCCAACCAGTCCATATCGATCACAACGTCATAAGATATTAATATCATGACATACAGGTTGGCCTTCATTGAAAAATCCTCCAGGTGTAGCAAAAATGGATCCTCTCGGAGTGCCTCGATACCCTGGTGGATGTCTAACTGGTGTATGATGTTGATGCGCACCAGATGTCATCGGTCCTGTCGATCTCGCATGAGTCCTACTCTAACCCCTGCTGATGAGCTCCTCCTCTGCTATGAGGGCCTTTTGGACAACATCGTGCAAAGTTTGAGGCATCAGAATCCTCAGTTTTGCATGAATGTTGACATTAAGGCCGAACACGAACTTGTTGACCTTAAGTTTCTCAGTACTCAGGTGGGGAGCATATCGAAGCAGCTCCATGAAACGGGCCTCGTGCTGAGGCACCATACGACCGCCCTGTCGCAAAGCATTGAACTCATTGAGCTGACACTCAATGAATTCCTCAAACAAATACCTCTCTTGGAACCGCTCCTCGAACAGTTCCCATGACACGTCTTCGACGACCATGTTCAGTTGCGACAAGAGCGTCTTCCACCATAGAAGAGTGCTCCCCTTCAGTTGAAATACCGCCATGCAGACCTTCATGTTGGAGGTATAGTCGCGAAGTGTAAATCACATCGCCATATTCTCCAACCATGCCTCGGTGGCTGTGTCGTCCGTGGCACCAAAGAACTCAGGAAACTTGACCTTCTTGAGTTCTCTGTGAACACTACCAGTACCGGATGGGGTGCGTGGTGGACCCTCAGGGGGTGCCGACGCCCTAGCCTCATCTCTATCCAAACAGTTGATCATGGCCTCTAACATCCCCTATGAAAGGATCTCATCAACACAACCACATCTCCCACAACTATTTGTTCCTGTCCGATAACATGTTCTTCTCCTTGGGGGTTAGACCCCTCGGGCGTGGATTCTACTGGGGGCGTCGCACCTCCCCCCCTAGCACCTCGTCGTCTGCCTTCGCGACGTCCTCTAACCATGATTATCTACACGAATACAAATCAATTAAATTAACGACATTTTATAATCAATCATCTATTCAGTGGAAGTCGTAATGATCCCAAGTCTCGGGTCGAACCGGCTCTGATACCATATGTAACATCCCCAACCGTTACGACAACCAACATTCAACATGTAATTTTTTATTTTTTTTAACTAGATGAAAATAGCATCAACAACAAGTCATGTAGACAGATCTCGACGATATCTAAATGAAAAAAATTCACGCAGTGCATAAACATAAAAAGCATAGCATATTAGCACATGATGAAGCTTGAAGAAATTTACGAACATTTACTCAGATAAAGAATATAATGGACTACCCACCCATCCTACCCTGCATGGTTAGGACTTCCAGGACACAGAAGCAACGCTCAAGCCCAGGTTCCCATCGATTTTGACCATTTAAGGTCTCAGGGTTGGCAACTATTCTGAGGAACAAGGAGGTGTCTACATTCCCCCTCGCCACAATCAACCAAGCTGACTAAGCTAACCGCAACATCAACGATCGACTAAATCTTAATTCCATCAATCCTAACATCAATTAACCATGGGTGAGGGTAATCAATATCGTTAACAATCATACATCAACTTTAATTAACAACGCATTAATAACCTAGTTCAAAATCAATCCAGCATCATCAATATTTACTAGCGCATTAGAACACAAATTAAATAAATCATTCTATCTGCAAGGCGCAAGAAATCTAATTACACAACCAGTCTCAATCATAATAAATCCATGGTGCAACATAAGTTATTAGTTAAATTTCATAGCGCAAGGGTTCTAATATGGTGTCAATCACACATTAACGTTTTTCAAGGCGCGCTAGCAATCGAGTCACTTAATTAGTCATAATTTAACATTATTCAATGTGTGCGATAAAGATCTACTACGATGCGCATCCATCTAGTTGGCACCATATCCACCTCTGAAGCATATTTTATAGAGGTCCACTAAATTAACACCTATAATTTAATGGTATTTGAAAGTTAGTTTGCGTTAAGATCAAGAATCTCACTATTACGACATCTATAATTTAATTGATGATAGATACATCTCACTATTATAAGAATCCTACTGTTATAATTAAAGTTATAATGTGCAATTGATTATGAGAATCTTACGTGCAATTTTACGTTGTTATTTGCAAAAAAAGTATACTACAACAAGGCAAAACTACACTACACACTACTTAATTCATGTTAAGTCGATGCCAAAAGAAAATACCAAATAAGTTGATGCCTAAGGGAGGAAGGACAAAAAAGTCCCAAGCAAAGTTGACAAATAAGCACAGTACATTGCTGGCAGAGGGGCATAAAGTGAATTTGAACCTTACACTAGAGGTGACTTCATAATTTATCAAAGGTTCTTTGGGGAATTATAAAGCCAACCACCAAGCTAACAAAGGTTATTTGGGGAATTATAGATTAGTGGGACCGAGAGCTTCTAACCCAATAATAACTTTTCTCATCTTATGATTTGTATCATCGAGTAGTTCTCCGCACACACCACCTATCATGGTTTCTACATTCGAGAACTACCCTGTCACAAAAATACTAGATCTACGTTCAAGGATCTCGGTTAACAATCCCAAAATGCCATCCGACAAGCTCCTAACTTAGAAGGGTTTCCCAAGATACCTCTTGTGTTTCCTAAAAATTAAATGAACAAGGGGGGGAGGAAGAAAATTCAAACATAAATAATTAAATTAAAATTTTAATGGAGGATTAAAATATTTAAAAGATTAATTGTTGGCTAAGTACAAACTTGTTAATTCATAACTTAGACCTAAAAAGGGAAACTTAAAGAAAAAGGGGAATGTGGAACATAGTAAGGAATCTAGTCTAGAGAACTTTCTAATTTCGAACTCAACTAGGCTTTAAGAAAGGCGTCAGTGATTAAAAGGAATGTAAGGGAATCAAAGGACATCGAGGAGCGTTTTTAAGAATGTTTTTAGGTGGGTGAGGGAAATTGGCCATTTAAATTAAATAATTAAATGAATTTCTAGTGAAACTAAGGGATGAGGTGACATGTGTACGGGGGAGGTTTTTTCTAATTAATTTTTAATAAAAAGAATTTAATGAGGGTTTTGGCAACAAGTCACTAAAAAAACTCTATAAAAGGAATGGCGGAGGAGGAGAATGAAACATGTCTGGTAAGCATAAGGTTATGCTACCAGATTTTACTCTTGACTGGTTTTTCTTGTGGGAGTTGGGACACACAGCTCAGATAACGAGTGGTAGCTCGACCTTGCAAGGTGAGATGAGAGCGAGCTTTCTTTGGTTCGTGTGCATGGCTCATTTGCGGCTCGGGGGGCTCAGGGGGAAGAAGAGTACCCCTAGCGTTGATTGGGAGGCACTGGTGAGGTCTCATCGATTAGCAAGCGAGAACTGGACAGAGCGCAAGCGCAAGACATCGACTTTGGATTCTCCACCTTCGGTTACGGTACGCAGGTGTTATTTTCATTGTAAAAGTTGTTATATTTTCTAAGTATGCATATCGATATTGATAATTATGGTATTGAATTTCTGGAATAGAGATGGTAAATTATAATTAAGTTGAAATTGATTCCCTCTTAGATTGAGTTTTGTTGCAAATATGATTTAGAATTAAATTTCAGTTGCAATATTAGTTAAGAATATAATCCCTTTGCAATTGCATGACAGTTAGTTTATAATTCAGTTCTAAGAATCATTGAATTTATATTCCTGCCTCTGATTCCATTATTTAGATATTATAATACCTACCACAGTATTGGCGATAAACTTTTAGAGACCATGATTTAGATCTTTATAGTATCTACCGCAAGGAAGCCTCCTCTGACCAGTAAGACGTTCTTGAGGTCCCACTAATTTTTCTTCCTGCTTCTTCGTTTTTCTTGCCTGTAGACTGTTATTTGCGCCTTACCCTTAGCGGAGACCTTCCTCCCTACTTGTTTACACTCAGACCCTCTTGGCGCCTAGAAACTCTGCGTTTGGGTTCGTTTTTCCCTCAGACTCGTCGTGCCTAGGACAAAATTTACTTTGGACTGATTCCTTCGTTTAGCCCAGTTGAAAGGATCCTAAGTTTTGTTTTTTTTACCAGACATAAATAGAAGTTTGAAGAAGAAGCTAGACCGATTTCAACGAATCTCAGTCAGAGAGAAGGGCCATAGCAAGGAACCATAACCACTAGGAGGATCTCTAAACAGTAAACATAGGAGAAACATTGAGATCGAAGGCCTGACTGCACGGATCCGAATTTAAGGTTAGGAGTTGATGATTTAAACCTATTCAGCCCGCAGGACACTATCCTACCTCTCCTTAGAAACCCAAATCCGCCCTTAGTCTCAAGTATTGAGTGGACTGGGAGAACCCGTCGACTATATGTCTTCCCAACTGTGTTACCAGATTCCTTAGGGAAAATGGCCAACGCCATCCTCCAATTGAGATAAGGAGAATTGCTCTGCTAGTTTTCACCAAAGGTCCACAGGTCGCACGCTATAAAAGAACTAGCATTGCCCTTCAGGTAATCTGTGCTTAGTCAAACCCTTACCTCCATAGCTGGTATGTTTTCCCTTTATCACATGTGGGTGGGAGAACAGTTGCGAAACCGTCGGATCATCGGATGCTATATTTTTATTTTAAAATAAGTAACAACGATAATGCATCCAGAAAATCAGCGACTGGAACTACTCTCTGCGTCCCTTCCCTTGTGTTGACTTTTCTTCCTCATAGCTCGATAGTCGTCTACCTCTGCGCCTAGATGGACTGGGTCCTTTTGCGATGTCAGTATCTCAGCGATTCTTTTTACCTTGGCATCAACGCTTTCGTAGCAGTTCCTGCTGTGCTTTGGTGAGTGCATCAGCGTTTTCGAGGGCGTTGATCCCATCGTTCTTCCCGATTTTTGTTAGTTTATTTTTTTTTTAGGAACAGGTTTGGGTAGTGACGGTTGATTTATATTTTGACCAGTTGTTGGTTAAATTTCGTTGAATTAGATATTGGTTGGTCAGCTAGTTTAATTGTTTTTTGTTTTACAATTGTTTTCACCACATACACTAAGACACTAAGTTAAGGAGCTTGTGGAAAAGGGTAGTTAATAAATTAGTAACTGTGATTATTACTACAACACATATTAAGCGCTAATCAAGGAACTAAGTTAATCTTCCTTTCTTGAGAAGGGTTTTCCAAGATACTTCTTGTGTTTTTGTGCATGGTGTTTCTTTTTGTGATCTTGGTTGTTGCAACATTATTAGTTATGGTTAAGTTAAATGATAAAATGGAATGAACTTCATGTTTAACCTTGTCTATTGAAAAATCAACATGGTATCAGAGCATAGGTCTTGAAGAACCCATTGCACAAGCATCTACCAGTCTCCTCTCTTTTCTGCAGAACTGTACGACCCTCCTAGGGTTTCCAGAAAATCCGTACGACCCTCCTTTCTAAGATGTTTTCAGCCCTTAATACTTGAAAGTTGGGGCTAATTTTGGCATAAGAGAGTACGACCTCCTCCAACACACCTACAGAGACTCTCAGAGTGACATTCTGAGCATTTTGAAATTTTGGTCCTAGGGTTTCGCTAATTTCTACAGAAATTTCAATATTAGGTTTTTGCAACTTATTGAAGGAGCTCTTCAACTCACTAGTGTTCTCCTATCTTTCAAAGGCTTATTGTTGGCAATCATAAGTCCAACAAAACCTAAAAGTGCTAGCCTAGCCTAGCCATTAGGTTTTCTAGCCTAGTTGAAAAGGGGTTGTGAAGAATCTAAAATTATGATGAACAAAACTATGATGGAAGATAAGCTTGATGGATCAAGCAACTTCAAGTTCTTGGAAGACAAGACTTCAAAGGAAAACTTATTGTGGGTGATACAAAAAAAAAAGGTGACAGTGTGACTACCTCCTTCATGGACAGAGACCAGCCATGGTGACTACCTGCCTCATGTCAGAGGACAGAGACTAGCCATGTGCCATTGGAGAAATCATATCAACACCCTCAGGTATGCACTTGTATATATATTAGTTGTTTCATTGTCATGAGGGTAATTGCGGGATGAAGGAACCTTCTTCTGAAGTCATGGATCCAGATGGATCTTAGTGCATTTAGAGGAACAACACACTGGAAGTGAAGACTCCAGGTTTGATTGTTGTAATTATCATTCCTCTAACCTATATTTCTAAAGTTTTCTACATTGCAAGTAGGTGTTGCAGCTATGGAAACAATCCTTAAATTGTATTGATTCTAGAGATGTACTCACTATTCTCCTTTAGGAGATATTCTTGTTTTGGTTCCTCTTGTTTTCTTGTTCCAGACAGGTTAAGAAAAAAGGAAGATGCCTATCCTTCAGAGGGAGTCACTTGACTCAGAGGGAGTCAAAATTATTTGAGAAATAGGAAGAATAGAACCATCATTGAGACAACCGATGCAATAATGCATGATCAAAATCTTTCTATGATTCCATGGGCAAAAGCATGCATGACACATTATATGTTTAGAACAAGCGTCTTCACCAAACTTTGAAAAACATAACTCCCAAAGAAATCTTCACCGGAGTGAAGCCTGAGATTGAACACTTCAGGATATTTGGGTGCCCGGTGTATTTTCATGTACCCAAAGAGAAGAAGTCCAAGCTAAACCCTTCAGGGAGAAAGAATACATTTATGGGATAAACAACGAATCTTCGAAGACATTCCAGATCTACATCCCTGGTTAGAGAAAGATTGATACAAGCAGAGATGTTTTCCTTGAAGAAGAGATAGCCTTTCAAAGATCCAAAGAATCTCAGATAGAGATTGACAATGAGACAATACCTTCTCCCCCTTCAACATTTCAGAGGGAGACAGACATTATTCCAGCTGATCCAGTTACTCCAGTAGATATTTCCAGAGATATTGTAGTAGGGCATAAAAGAATTTCCTAGGCTCATTCTGCAGGAGGTAGAGGAACATACAAGCCCCTCAAGGCACATCCCGAGAAAGAAAAAGATATTTTCGAGCTATCCTTCAGTCATGGGCCACTTCATTGATTCTGAGCCTCCTTGTCTTTGAGAAGCAACAAGAGAATAGGCATGGAAAGATGTCGTAACAGAATAATACCAGTATATCTTAAAGAATAATAATATATTGTTTAGATACCAGAAGGGAAGTTTGTGGTGACTTCCAAGTGGATCTATAAGATCAAGCATGCAACTAATGGAATTGTCGAGAAATACAAAGCGAGATATGTAGTCAGAGGATTCTCACAAACAGAGGGAGTTGTCTATGATGAGACACTTGATCCAGTAAGTCCAATACACCTCCATCCGTACTACCATCCATGAGTTGGAAACTATATTAGATGGATGGATTCTTGATGAGTTTAGGTTTCAGCAAGAGTGTTGTTGATCCAAACCTATGTTATTATGGTGTTGGTAACGAGAGCCTGATTTTGATGACTTATTCAAAAAGCCTTGTTGGATACAAATAAGCTTTGACTTCTGATTTCAAGATGAAGGATTTGAGTATGATACACTACTTCTTGGGATAAGAAGTATGACAAAGGACCGATGAGACTTTTCCTGAGTCAAGGAAAACATACAATGGGAATATTAAAGAAGTTCAGTATGACAGAATGCAAAACCATCGTGATGGATTTAAAAAAAATGAATGATGATAATTCAGACAAGATTGATCCACATCTGATTGGATCATTGATGTATCTGGTTAACACCAGACTTGATTCATGCTATGCATTGAATGTGCTTAGTTAATCCATGAGTCAGTTGAGACAGACTCACTGGATAGCAGTAAAGCATGTATTGAGATATATACGAGGCACATTTGGATATGGCCTGAGATATGCCTCCAGCGTGAACTTGAGTATGCAGGATATGCTGATACAGATTGAGTAGAGAGTGTAGTGGACTGGAAGAGAACATCTGGTTGTTGTTTTACCGTGAAGGTTGTCATCGTTTCCTGGTGCAGCAGGAAACAAATCTCTATGGCCTTGAAAACCACAAAAGCAGAGTATGTATCATTGAGTGTGCGAAGCAGTGCGACTTCATGAGCTTCTGATATATTTACTTGATCACGAGATGGATTCTATGATGATAACCAGAGCTATGTGTAAAGCTCTTTGGGAACCCAATGTTTCATGATAGATCGAAACACGTTGAGATAAAATATATTTATATCAGATACATGATGCAGAGAAAAATAGTACACATGCAGTACCTTCCTACACATGAGCAGATTGCAGACATCTTCACCAAAATTAGATTGGTGAAGGATACCTCCCTAGTTGAGAGTGAGTGTTGATGACTACATCCAAGACAAATTTCAAAGTACATCCATGTGAGACTTGGCATGATGAAGAATGCCTCCCTAGCTGAGAGGAAGTGTTGATGATTAAAGCTACGTGAGACATTCTCCAGGACACAAACCTGAGAGAGAGCCCCTAAGAGGGGTGTGTGGTTCCTATCTAAGACAGATCTAGAACGTAGAGATGGCCTCCTCCTTACAGAGAGTTGAGAAGAACTCCAAGTGATTCTCTTTTGTAATGCAATGAGAAAGGAGATTTGCAGAGTTGGACGTGCATGTGGTTGAGCACAAGGTGAATGTGTGAAATCCCAAAGTGTTGGGTGCATCGTCATGAGACAGAAATGAAGATGATGTATTATCCTCCTCTGAGCAGAGAGTTAATGATGAAACTCCAAATGACTCTCTTGTATAATGCAGTGGGAAAGAAGCTCTATTGAGTGGACGTGCATGTGGATGAGCACAGGTGAACGTGATCCTAGTGGATGAGCACTAGTGAAGAAATGGTTCTTCTCTGTAATGCAGTATGTCAGAGATATGGAAATCGCTATGGATGTTCCCCTAGTGGTTGAGCACTAGTGGGTGTATGATATCCCTTGCTATATTGTTCAAGAGTAAAAAATGCATGTAACCCTAATTGTAATGTAAAGGGTGCAGGTCGACCCCACCTTAATGTAATTGATAATTAATGTAAAAGATAATGAATCTGGTTAATATTAATTATATTATGAGATAGAGAGGTCGGACCTGTTGTGCCAATAAACACTTATGTTGACAGGTCGAGTCTAATATAAGTAAAGGTAAATTCCCCATTGAGGAATCATATATTTCATGTGAGTTTGGAAATTTCAGCAAGTACATCCTCTTGGGAAAAGTGTTTACATCTCTTGGGCGCTAGTATTCTAGGGTTTACAAGCAGCCTCTTGTGTGTTAGGTTTTCTTGGTGTTGAAGGTATTTCTCTTGAAGAATATAGCAAAGGATTTGGCTAGGTTTTCTTCCCTACTTCTTGTGTTATTGTGCATAGTGTTTCTTCTTGTGATCTTGGTTGTTGCAACATTATTGGTTATGGTTAATTTGAATGCTAAAATGGAATGAACTTCATGCTTAACCTTGTCTATTGAAAAATCAACAACCAGGAAGCAGGCAATGTGGCCTTGGTTTCCTTTTGAAGAGGTGTCGTCGTAGACTTAGAGATATGCATTGTCGTGAAGAAGGTAGTGTGGTGTAGGTGCTTTGGAGGAAGAAATTCTAGCAGATTTGTATGAGTGTGACTTAGTGAGTTGGAGTACAAAGGCGACCTCACTTTGGCATGGTGAAGACAACAGTCGGTGTGTTGGGTTGTTGTGTTGGGTTGCAGAGAGGCATCTTGACATCATTTTGGTGCGTTGGGTTGATGAGGCAACTTGGAATCCATGGAAAAGGTGCAAGACTTTGCCTTAGTCTTTGAGGTTGGACATAGTGACAGAGGTGCGAAAAGAAGTGACTGCATTTGGGCATGCTGAGTACATTCTCATGATTTGGGCACATCCATTGTATTAGCTACCCAATCATTCCAAGGCATGAGGGACGTCAATGTGCAGAAGGATGGATAATATGGTTGTAGTATGATCGTAGTAGTGAGTCATGAGGAGTTCAACACTTAGACGAATTTTTGAAGTGAAGTGTGTAGAATTCAATTGTAGTAGGTAGCACCAACAGTAGAACCATACATCAACAAGGCAATAACATTTCATTGAGATAGTTCAATAGAGCTGGGTGACTTTCATCCTTGGAGTTGGGTGAAGCAACCATATTTACTTAGGAAGCAAATCGTGTGGAGTTGGTTGTAGTGCAATTGGGTTGATTTGTGGAAACTTGGGGTTTTCACCTCGCAGGAAATTTGGGGTTTCCATTTGGAACAAAACTTGGAATTTCCATGAGACTTGGTTGTGATAGAGGCACAAGTTTAGGAAGAGTTGGAGACAACATATTTTCAGGATGGAAATGACTTTAGGTGTGGGAGGATGTAAAGCCTTTTGCAACACCCATTGAACGAAAGCGCTCCTTGGGCAGACTCGACGAAAAGTAAGTAAAGAGAGCACATGGCACATGCGATCAGTTGAGAAAATGAAGTCTTATAGGCATGTGTAGGAGAACCTTTTCCACACGATGGTGACATGTGAACCCAAGGGGTAACACACCTTACTTTCCTTGCGACAGAGAATGAGGACTTGGGGTCACATTTTGGAAAGGATGGGGAAACTTGGGTGCACGCCCAAGGAGTGGACCCACTTTCCCTTAGCAGCATGGGTGCATTGGAGAGGTTGGATAACCCCATCAACACACTCATGAAGAGTCATTTCATTGGTTCGAAGAAATGCACAAGGCAAGGGTGCACTCAAGGTTTGGGCAAACCGGTCCGAAAGAACATGATGGTTCATGAGTGCACGGGTTCTATGGGCACATCGATATGAAAAGGAGTGCATTGGTTCATTTGGGAACGTTGGTATGCGAAGGGGAACGTTAGTATGAGGTCTATAGCTCAGGTAGAGGTGAGACGAAGTGTGATGAAGATGAAGGAGAAATGTGAAGGCTTGGATTAGTCTCTTGTTTGATTGTCTTGGGAAGGGTGCACAACACAAAGGAGTGAAGGTCAAGTAGGGAAGTGCATGCAACAAGAAGAAGGTTATGACAGTCAAGCTTAGGTTGCAATAGGGAGACTTGGGTGTATGAGAAATTAGGCAAGTCGAGATGTGACATAGCCGAATTCTTGTATATCGACATGTTGAGCTGCGAGCTCCTCTTTGTAATCATTGTAACAACATTTGTATAATAAAATTCTTATACAGGTGTTAGGCACGGTTTGTGTTTCCCAACCATACTTTTCTCTTCTTATGTTGAATGGTTACATGTTCTTGGTTGTGTAATTATTTAAGTGAAGAATGCAAGTGTAGTTGGCACGGTTAGATCACGACAGAGTATGGGTGCATATTGAGTGAGGCATAGTCTAGATGAAGTAATTTTTTTTTATTCAAGTTATTGAAATGAAATGTTGTGATTTCGCACAACCCTATGTGTTGGGTGACTTGGGTGCACCAAGTCGAGTTGGATCCTCGAGCAGATTGTGGGTGCATGACAGATGGGTTCATGCATAAACAGGTACAACAAGAAAAAAAATTGAATAAACTCTTTACCTTCCCGAGAGGGTCATGATGTTAGAAAGGCACTCTATGGGGTGGTAAGGATCTAGTTCTAATATGAGCTTTTAGTCATCTAATTTTTTTATCAAAGCATAGGCTCATATCTTGATCAAGAAAGGAAAACAACTCGACCTTTTTATGTGTGAAATATTAAAGTGGCCCCATGTAAGGAGGTTTGATAGGAGATTCCTCTTATCAAGATCCTATCATGACTGCACTTTGATAATACATTAGCATGTTTTTAAGGAAATGTACCCTAATATAAATCACATTTTCTTTTATGTACTAGTCAAATGTCGACTCTAATGATTCAATGGTGGAAGCACTAAGATGAGAGAAAATAGTATCATGCAATTTATAATATATGAACTCTTGGAACTTTTGACATATGTTGAAATATTCTTTCACATATGTATCCTTTCAAAACACTTGAAATAAGCATACACCACCCTATGCTCTAGATTCCATGGTTCTTTGAAATGAGTAAAGTCACAGCTAGCACATATGGAATCCGTCAGATAAGATGCCATATAGGACCAAGTCATTTCATCATTCGACTTGGCCTACTATCCCTCTTGATATTTTGGCATAAGCTATTGAATATCACATTAACCAATTTGAATATCATACCATCATTCAACACTCAATGGCTGATCARTACTTGGCTAATACACAATTCATCCTCATTAGCCTCCCAATATAAGTAATAAATCAACAAAATCAAATCTTGCACACATATGCATAAATCTGCAGTGATATACCACACGATGCTCYGCCTCTTGAAATATTTGAGGGAACTTCACCAATATCTGACCAGGTCATATAGGTCTTTCTCTTATTTATGCCTTTTCATCCTTGTTTGAGTAATCTTTACCTGTGGTTGAGGGAAATTGTAATACGTCTAGGTAGATCTGGAATCAAATTTGGAAATGATATTTCCTTCTTGGGACTTGATGCATTTATTTTCCATATCAACCTAATCAATGAGTATTCAAATGATTTCATGACACAGAAAGATAACTTCATGCACTATGGCTCCATGAAGATTCAAATGCTTAAAATTGTAACCTTTCCACTTTTGAGTTTACACTATTGGCAAACGTGTCTTCTTCCTTTGGGGGTGCCATGCCAAGTTCTTGATAATACCAAAAGAGTTTGGAATAACAAGAGTTCAATGAAACTATAGAATGGAAATGAATATATAAGTAGACCATATCTATATTAATTACTAGTTCCTTATTCTTCTTCAATATCCTCATACCTCTATTCGACAAATTTTYATTAATAAACTACAATAAAGTAATAAGTGTTAAAATAAGTCCTTCAAAAAACCAAAGAAAGGGCGAGATGTGAGAAGCGAGAAACATACATGGTAGTGATTATGTAATGTACCTATCCCCAAGTTTGGTCATGCTACTGCTAAAACGACCCAATTAAATTTCTAATACCAATTCTAAATGCGTAAATAACACACACAACATGACATTCAAGCTTATAGAATGGTCCATGCTAATTAAAAACGTAAATGAAATTGCTTAACTGTGCATAGAAACAACTAAATGCATACAACATCATTCAACCAAAGAAATAGAGATCTAAATGCATCATTCTACTCACAACAAACAACACTAACTAAGATAACTCAGAGTAAAACACACAACAGTCGCATCATCATGTAACATAAATAAACACAACAAATAAGAACACTTATCTTATGAAAATATGCAACCTACTGCATAGGATGGATGTTCCTCCCAACCGTAGACTTGTTTTTCCATTTCTCAATAGAAATGCATGCCTGAGCTAGGGCTATGAATCCACAAGAGACAGTGGTCCTTGAGGTTGGCTAATGTCCCCCTCTCAACAATTAATTGCCACAACTAATTCCATTCCACCATCTCTCTTCCCCACAACCCGTACAACCCAAGGGATGGGATCCCCCTTCACTGCTCACAATATCTCAAGCATTCCCACCCCCCTCTAGGGATTCCAGCACAAGTTGGACATGAAATCTCTCTATTGGTACCTCAAGAATTCTACAACTCCAACGAGAATTTGCCCAATAGAAAAAAGCTTGCTTCTCTTGACAAATTTCAAATAGAATATTGCTCATAGGCTTGCAACCTCTCTTCCCATAAAATTACAGCTTCAAAGAGCTATTATACATGCCCACTATGGATTCCTTCAAGCTTCAGCACTTGAAACTCCTTTGTTGTCCAAAAAACTCCATGTAAAAACTGCTCTACATGAAAAAACTTGAATTTTGTAATTCTACCCTCTCTACCCATACATATTTCCTCTCTTTATCTTGCTTGCTTGACTTACATTCTTCCCCAAGTTAATTGTACTCATTCCCAGTGCTCTCGATAACTATGGGATGTGACTTCTCATAGCCACCCTCTTACATGAATTCAATGATTGGGCTCCAAAACACTCAACATATAATAGAAGGTTCAAAGTAAGGACAATTTAGAAAGAAAATGGGTTTGGGTTCAATAGACATGGGTAAACTCTTCCCCTTTAACCCATTCCCTATCATTTGGAAACTAAGCCTCCAAATCTTCATTTGTGTCCATTTGCAGATGGCGATACATTTTATTCATTATATTCAATTTACATCATTTACATATTACATATCTTGTCCCTCAACAATACATTACTTTTACAATATACATCGCTAGTTTGGGGTTTGTAAAAGGGGATGCTACATTCCCCTCCCCCAATAAACTGCATTGATCTTAGTGCTCATAACCATACACTTTACACACCAATATATATAAAATATTACATCAAAATACTTGATAATTCTGCAATTTAATGACACATGCAACAATTCCAACTAGCAACTCTCTTTTCCCCTCAACTTGCACATTGATTGGACAAGAAATATCAAAGTTGTGGCTCAAGGAATGTTGAAGGAAAATCTCCCTACGGACAGGTAGACCTCCTCAAAGAGATAGACTCTTAACTCTAAGACAGAAAGTGCTTATCATGGTCACTGACTTCCTTTAAGATCTAGGTGGACTAATGTGTGAGGAGGAAGGAGAAAAGTAGTACCTTTTACCAGTGTTTGTCCCTGCACGCTCCGAGTTGAGCTCCAATCTTTCGCTCCTCAATAAGCCCCGTAGACAAACAAAATATGACCACTTCCTACTCTATCAAGATTAGTCCGAAATAGGTCTATCTACTAAAGAGACAAATTCATGTGAGATTGAACACGAATTAGAAAGAAACATGCCAAGCAAATTATATTAATGAGGACAAAACATTGCTTACAGCCATAGATGAATTGCAACAGTTTCGTCAAGTCCCCCTTGTCTACCCCTTGCTCAAAAGATCCACAATCCGAATGATGATAGCTTCATTGATTTCTCCCTATGAGATCATAGGTCTCTTGCTTCCAAAATATCTCTGTTCCAGCACCACTTATAAGATCATAAGTTTGGTGTGATTCTCCCTTTTCCCGTCCTCTTTCACCATTAGAAAGCTTGCTTATATAGCCTTGGAGAGGCTTTAACCACTTGAGATATCCTTGGGGGATTTGAGGATTTGCCTCCTTCAGTTGAGGATCTACCCTAAGATCATGGCTTGATTGAGGATTCGAATCCAACTACCTTCCAAGAATGAAAGGATCATTCCCCCATTCATCTCAACAACTTAACTACTGCCCAGAATAGGCAGCGCTCCCTCAAAAGGGCCATCAGAGCGTTGTAGCGCTCCCTAGTAGTGTTTAGGGGAGCGCCAACACTCCTGAAGGTAGGAGCGCTCCTGCAAAAGGGTTGATGCAGCGCTATAACGCTCCCTGATGGCTTATGGGGGGGCGCCAGCACTCCAGAGATAGTTATAGGGGAGCGGTCCCCTCCAAAAACTTAGTTTTTTGAGTGTTTTCAGATGGCAAAAGGTTCATGAGCCCAGTTAACCTTTCCTCTTCTTCCAAATCAAGTGTTTGACATGTGCCAAGTGTCCTCCTAATGTCAGTTACAGGCACGACATAGGCATCATGGCAGTATTCTTCCCTGACACTTGCGACACTTGTGAGCAAAATGCGACACTTGCGACCTTTGTAATGACGACACTTGCGACACTATCAAAGTGAGTATTTTTTATGTGTAACAGATTTCCCCCCAAAGTATGAAGTTAGAAGACAGGAACTGATAACTGAAATGCTTTGTAGACTTTCAAGCAAGTGTATAGACGCAGAGAACCTGACAAAAGATGCACACAAACATCCAACAAATATTATGACATGTTTCAAACCCAAGGCAGGCATACCTATGCTTGGGTGATCAAGACTTGCAAGATATGGCCGCCATAAAATACACTGTGGATCCATAATTGT
>ML802244.1:213326-227384 GCA_009831015.1 Picea engelmannii
TATGCTTGGGTGATCAAGACTTGCAAGATATGGCCGCCATAAAATACACTGTGGATCCATAATTGTATTGATAAAAAGGTATAGCCACTGAAAATACACTGTGGATCTATACTCTTATGACATGAACTGATCGTAGCCACGAATAATACACAGTGGATCTACGAGATGACAAGACATAGCCATGACCAATACAAAGTGGATCTATGTAACAGTATATGTGTCATTGTTCAAAAGAAACTCCTTCGCAACCTGGGAAAAGTACATATCAAAGTGATTACTCAACCCAGGGTCTTCTTACCGATCCCGATGTAGTACAAATCTAACCATGTGAATAGATGTCATGATGTCGAACATGGCAGAAACCACTTGATTACCGGTCAATGATGTAAACCGTTAACAAGTGCGAGGGAAAGCACCATTAATGTCAATGATTCCCAAGGTACTCTAGTACATTCCAACGAATGTGAATGGATGAGCTAAAGTCGAACATCCGTGGAATCATCCGATCAGAGGTCAATGATGTAAACCCACTGTCGAATGTGAGGAGGCCTGCCATTGAGGCATGCAGGTCCCAAAGTACTAACTGGTTTCTAAGTCTAGTTCCTGGATAATGTGTTGAAGTCGAAAGGAATAGGCTCGTCGAAGGAGGGCCTTGATGTATCCCCCATCAACGACACGAAACGAACATAGAGATGTAATAGGTAGATAAAATGAACATGGACTGACACGGGTATTGAGACAAGATATTTGTGATGGCTGACTCTCGAGGTGGATACTTCCCTTGAACACTGAGGCACAACAGCAAAAACGTGACATGGACCAAAACACGATAATGCAGTGGATACTGTGACTTTCGTTGGGTGACCTAGAGGAGTGAAAGAAACTCAAAGGATTGGCTTAGTGCAGAGGTTCAGCGGATTAAGATGTGTGCAAAGACAAAGTGTCATGTTCAAGGGCGACTCTAAGAGTTATTTGGTAGTGTTCTCAAAAAAACTGCTTGGATTGCTTCTTTCAATTTTTTCCCCATCCAGATAGATGAGTACCTCTTTTTAATTTAATGAGCTCGAGGAGGATAACACATGCTCAATAAAACTCACCTTCAGTAAGTTCCTCTTCCTTTGTTTAACAAACTGGAAGAAGTAAGGGTTCAATCCCATATGAGCCTGTCGATGTTTTGTTTAGTGAGTCCAAAGACAGAAAACTCGAAGGTTTTTCATGATTATAGAGTCTGGAAAAACACTTAAAAGAGAACTCTCTCAGTTCCTTTATCGTAAAGTAGTCTGACGAGACCGAAAAAGAGATAAACTATCACTCAACAGACGTTTTCTTCGAATACTTTAACAAGCGTGAAAAGAACAAGGTCGCTCGGTAATCTTTTCATCTTTAGAGAGTCTGAAAAGAACTTAAAGATAAATCCAATGTTGTCCTTTTTCGTAATGTTAGTCTCGCGAGGCCGAAAAAGAGATAAATTATCACTCGAAAGACGCCCTTTCAAATCGTTTAACGAGTGGAAAAGGAAGCAAGATCACTCGGCAATCTTTTCATGTTTAGAGAGTCTGAAAAGAGCTTAAAGGAGACTCCAGGGGGTTCCTTTTTCGTGTATCCATACAGGTCCGAAAAAGAGATAAAAGTCTAACTGGATGCATTCTCATGTATTTACGAGCACGAGAAAGAACAAAGACTAAGCTCGGTATGCCCCCAGCTTGAAAGCTAGTGGCTTAACTCCAGAAAGATCATCAAAGGCTGGAGACATGCCCTCCAAGCTTCGATTCATTCACCAGCTCTGAGGTCGTCACCAATTTCTCTAGTAGATGAGAAAAAGGAGAAGGGTGGATGAAAAGAAGGTTCAAGAGAGGTGACTGTTTCATTTTTTAACGAGCTTGACACAGGAAAAGAACTATGCTCAGGACCTCTGTTTCATTTTTTAACGAGCTTGCCACAGAGAAAAGAAACTATGCTCGTGGTTTTGTCCGGATCATGGCTTCCAAGAGGATAATGCTCTGGAAGGATACCATGTCAATGGATAAAACGTGGTCATGGCCTCCAAGAGATCTTCGCTAGATGGAAGATAATCACTCGAGAAGGAACACATATCAAGGGTCACGATAGGAGTAAGGAGATCAGGCTCCAATAATCCTACCGAAGAAATCACCATTTCCACTACCAGATCCAAATCGTTGGAAGTTGAAATCATGGGAGATGATGAAAAATCAACACTAGGAGGGGAGATAGACGGTACATCTGCCTGAATTTCTTCACGAGGGGGAAGAAAAGAGGATTGGTGACAGTAATTATCCCGAGGTAACTTGTCAATGCGAAACATTTCCGGAATAGATTCATCCGAAGGAAAAAGTGGGGAAATGTAGTCAATCACAGCCGACAAGTAACTCAATCGTGATTGCATCGAGGAAATGTCAGGCGCCAATAGATGTTGGTCATCTGACGAGGGAGAAGCGGATTGGGTAGAAACATATGATGTTTCGACTGGACTAAGTGGCACGGTGTCACTTAGTGCATCGAATTCCAGAGGACAAGGTACAATCCAAGGGTCAGATGATTCCAAAGATTGATAAGCCACGGTCGAAATCATATCGACGGTGGCAATGTGATGTGTAGTCGGTGGAAGTGGTGTAGGGAAGGTACCCATGAGGCTAGAATCTTTCAGTAAGCCAACACCAACGCTTTCATACATGATGTTGTGGTTTCCCAAGAAAGGAATATTGTTGGTATCAGGAGCGCGAGCATCGGTCGTGCAGAAATCCAACTGATCAACAGTGACAATTTTTCCCTGGTGAGGAAATTGTACACATCGAAAGACCGATGAGGCAATGACAGTCATAGCATAAAACCAACTTCTTCCAAGTAACAAGTTCTAATCGAGAGGAGCATCGACCACCTCGACATTAACAGTAACAGTTTTTCCACCCAATTGGATGGGCAGGGAATGTAAAAGCCCATGGGGATGAAAACCTCGCCCATCGAAGGCGCGTAACATCGTTGGGGATTTGTTGAGTGCTGGTGATTTTAAACCTTTCCAACATGATAAAGACATGACACAAGTTGAGGCTCCCTCATCCAGAATAGTTCGATGGATTTGTTGATTGTGAACAACCACATCAACTTGGAAAGCAAGTTGGTGGGAGAGTCGAGACACATAATTATCCAGGTTAAACAAGATCTGATTGGATGACTCAGGATCAACAGCGCCAAGAGCGGTCAAGAGCGTTCTACGTTGACTAGGGCAGTGTTGTAGAACTTCTAATGCAGACATAGCACACGGTGCTTGAGCCAAATCTTTGACAATGTTGTAGTTTTGGGCTGCACGTGAACTAGGATTAAAGGTAGCTTTGTGGATAGTGCTCTTAGGAGGACGTAAGATAGATTCGAACGTGGGTTTCTCAATCTGAAGTGGTCCAGACGGAGGATTAACCGATGGAAGACTAACGGAGGATGATGATGGATCCGGTAAAGTGTCGGCACCGTTAGTGTCTTTTCCTTTGTCAGGGTTACCTGGTGTGTCGTAGGTCTTAGAGCGAGTGGTCAAATTAATCCCATTAAACATATAAATATGTGCACTCTACGAGGCCTCATCATTAGGTTCGCTAGAACTGCCCCCAGGAGAGGGGGTTTGAGCAACCATGGATTGTTGCTGTGGAAAAGGCTGAGTAAGCACAACGGGTTGTGACTTCCCTTGGAAACTTTTGGCCACTTCATTGCGAAGTGGACAATCTCGAGTGTAGTGATCGTCACCACAAATGATACATGGGAATTTTAGTTTCCGTTGTGGTTTCTTTTCGGTAGAAGGTGTTTGATTTTTTGGTTGTTCATTATTATTTTTTGATTTATTCTTTGTCTTCTTCTTACCTCCGGATTGTTGTGAAGGGGCAGATTGAACTGCATTCACCTCAAAGATCTGAGTTTGGGGGGAGGTAGAGGAGGGTGTAGTCGATTTGGAAAAAGATTGGGTTTTGACGGAACCGATAACACCATCTACATGAGATGAGGATGATGGCTTAGAAGGATCGGTATTAGCTCGAGCAACATTCAGAAGAAAATCATACAAAGTACCAGATTGGGAATAAACCAAGTCTAAGTACTGAGCCCGAGCAATGGCTTGTTCCTCTGTGACCGCACCACCCATAGCGACATCGCGAGCGATCGGGGGTAACAATGATTTAGTAAACCATTCTGCCAAGAGCATGTCAAGAATGACTGCCTTGATCATCCTTCGTCGTCGCCTCCACTCATGAATATGGTCAGAGATATGCACGGAGTTAGTTTGATGAAGGGAGGTCAAGAGTTCAGTACCCGCCTCGTAGCAAATAGGCAGTTGAAAGTGCGTGAGGAAAGACATGGCAAGAGAATTGAAATCATGAAAAGAAGCACGTGGTAGTTCAATATACCACTTTGCTACCGAACCGGTAAGCATTCGTTGGAAAAGACACAAATGTATAGAATCATCCATGAGGGAGTTTGATGAACACCACAAATGGAAAGTCATCACATGGTTGTTCGAATCTTCGCCAGGGTTTCTGTCAAATTTTGGGATATCAGAAGGAAGTTTAGCTGAAATAATTGGCCAAACCGGTGAATGAGAAATAGGATCATTAGTTAACCGAGACAAGTCTGGGAGATCCAGAGTAGCGAGGAAAGGTAGCTATCGGTTAATGTGCGAATGATACTGGTGTGGCACAGGAACACCAGTAGGACCATAGACTGGGTTAGATGGATAGTTGTAACTAGTAGGTCCTCCTACATACGGTTGTTGCTGGCCAGGATAAGTAGGATTCGATGGTGCATGAGAAACATGGGCATAACCCGGTGGGTTTTGAACATTATAGGCTAGGTGATTTATTTGCCCGTGAGGAGGATAAACATTTTGGCCTTGAGAAAGGTAAGGAGTAGATCCCGGAGGCGGATACACATGAGACCCATGAGGAGGATAATATTGTGGTCCCGGAGAACTCCAAGTGGTGTTTTGGATGCCGCCCGGATAAGATTGCCCGTAAGATGTTCCAGAAAGGGCAGGATTGGATACTCCTCCTAGCGGGTTACTATACAAGTGCCCCCCAACATGGGGTTGAGTAAAAGTGCCTCCTGAAGATACTCCCCAGGATTGTGAAGGGTTTCCAACAAACGAGGGTTTCCCCCCTGCCAGCGGTGGATGTATGACTGGGGTTTGACTGGCAAACGGAGGTTGTCCTCCAAGAGGAGCATGAACAGGGGGTTGTCCCCCGGGAGGGGCAGGCCCGCCATGGAAAGTTAGTCCTCTAGGAGGGAAAGGTATGTTGGATGGTGGTTTCCCTCCAGCTGGTTGTGTTTGGCCAGCAGGGGTCTGCATTCTCAGGTGAGAAGATGTCCCAGCAGGATCGTGTGGAACATGTGGCACTGTAGAGTAAAAACTTGTAGAAATAGAGGTAGAGATTGGAGTGCTTTGGGGATGAGTAGAGGTGATGAGTCCAACATTAGGATGGACTTGTGTTGGTGTAGCAGTAGGGTGAATAACTTGATCGACTGGGTGATTCGTGGTTTGACCGGATGGTCCTGGTTCACTAGGAGGGTCATGAGGAGGAAAGAGTTGTCGAATAGATTCGAAATGCTCATAGAGATCGCATCCCGATGAAGTCCTCCATGCAGAATGAATAGGTGTGGGATTGGTTGCTATTGCGGTGCTAGGACGAACATGAGTCCTATACTCGTCACCAAAGAGTGGTTCCATGGATCCCATATATGTTTTGGTAAAGATCCTCTCTGGTAATCGTGGGACTTCTTTGTCTATGACGTTCCCAAGGGAGTCTAAACGAACCAAAAGTGGTTCGAGAGGAGTTACCAACACAGGTGTGGTGGGATTTTTAACCGTGCCCAAAGCGTCTTCTGGGTTATCTAACGGGGGAGCAATAGCACTTCCAGCGTCAGATGGATTTTTTACCTCTCTACGGTAGTTGTCTTCTGGAGGGTTAGGAGGTAAGGGTTGATAGCCTTCCGGAGGCAACCCTTGCATCCTACGTGATCGGCGAAGACCTTTATCGTCTACGGGCTCAATTGTGGAGAATAACATAACACACTAAAAATCTAGGGCCAACTAACAAAAAGAAACAACATGCGCTAATAAAATCTAGGAATCAACCAAGAAGACGAAACTTCTCTCGATGACCGTACTAGTTGGTGATGAAATCCAACGTCGCGTGATCAAGTCGAGAAGGGGCTGGGATATGGTGGAACAGTTACAATGGCGACCTGCTTAATGGACTTATGCCTTGGTGCAAGCTTCCATGCAGTAATTTTGGATTTACCCTCCAAGGAGCCCGAGTGAGTTTGACCAATGTCTGTTCCAGGTACAGTGAGACTTCCCTTCACCGTCACCTTGTGTAAGTACCTAAAGATTATGGCAACTAAAGATACCAATTCGCAGTGAGTCCCTGGGCGGGTACAGTCGACAGTCCGATCTAGAATGTATGGGCAGGATAACAAGTCTGAAATCAAACCTAAAGTCTCCCACACATAATCGTGGGTATACCTCCAAGTGACCCCCAATATACAATCCAACCACTACAAACAGTTGAACCACAGAGGGATAATCTCCGTAACTCACACGAATGCGACCTCGTACGTAACCCCTGTGTGAGAGGGGGATCCCAGAAAAACAATACGACAATTGGATTTGACTCTCCCTAACTCAGGATGCTAATGTTTGTTTTGAAAACTTTGGAGAGTTGTACTCACAGCCTAATCCAAAGTGCTAACCCTAGTCTACTGTTGGTGGAAGATCCTAAAAACAAAAATGTTCTAGATAGTTTTTAATTAGCGTTCGTTTTAAAGATGTTATTTACTCAAAGGGTGCACGAAAGTGAAACTAATGGAATGATGACTCAATGCCCAAAAAGATGCATGAAAGATGATAAGCAGTCGTTTATTTTCAATGAACGCCTATTTAAGGGAAAGAGAAGGAGTCGTTTTCACTTTCAAACACTAATATGAAAAGTCCTCAAACAATTGGTTCTCAATCGAATCCAATGCAATGCTAAAACAGTTTTCGAAAACGCCTTCTAATATGCAAATCAAGCACTAAAATGTATCTTTTTCGTTTGTATGCGAATAATGACTAATTCAATGAAAAAAATTCTCCTATCAACTACCTTTTCAGATCAAGGAGATTCAGACAAGTATGATCAGATTTCGCACACACAACACACACCCTCTTGCTGTGATTGAAACAAGAAGCAAACAGAGAACAAAAATAACAAAGAAAAATCAAACAATTCACACAAAAATGAGGTGTTCGAAGAACAATGACCTCACAAACCAAGTGAAAAGAGTCACAGACTTCATAGGTCCTTCACTGGAGTTCCCGCTCAGTCGGATAGGAGAGAAAAAAAACAGTGGATTGATTTCAAGC
The DNA here is from genome assembly GCA_009831015.1 of Picea engelmannii. NCBI lineage: Eukaryota > Viridiplantae > Streptophyta > Pinopsida > Pinales > Pinaceae > Picea > Picea engelmannii. The sequence goes on from ML802244.1 coordinate 220,723, forward strand.
TCTCAACAGCACAAACTCAAAAATAAGGAAGAAGGACATAAAATCTGAACAAAAAGGTGTTTACTTCTCAGGAGGAAGCATGTCAAAGGTCAAAGGAAGAATCATTGAATCTCAAAGCAACTCAACAAGTCAAAAAACAGGGTTTGGACCTCCAAAAAATGCAATTTTTGAAGAGATTTTATGCAAAAAGGGGTTGGTGCTCTGGTGTAAGGGACACCAGGGCGTTATAACACTCTGTCCAACAACTTAGGGGAGCGTTGGTGCCCTGCTAACAAGGCAGGGGAGCACTAGAGTCCTAAAGCTCAGAAAAAAGTCCAAAAAACCCAAAATTTCAATGGAATTTTTGCAATCAAGCTGAGTGTGATGGGGTGAAGAGTCAATCAACATATGAAATCAAACATATGAGGTGAACAAGGTATGAAAACAACAAAGGGTAAGACAAGGTCTATGAGGAAAAATCAAAACCAAAAGTTTTGATACATTTCCCCAGTGGAATCGCCAATTTCTGTTGAAGGAAAATCTCCCTGCGGACAGGTAGACCTCCTCAAAGAGATAGACTCTTAACTCTAAGACATAAAGTGCTTATCATGGTCACTGACTTCCTTTTAGATCTAGGTGGACTAGTGTGTGAGGAGGAAGGAGAAAAGAAGTACCTTTTACCGGTGTTTGTCCCTGCACGCTCCGAGTTGAGCTCCAATCTTTCGCTCTTCAATAAGCCCTGTAGACAAACAAAGTACGACCACTTCCTACTCTATCAAGATTAGTCCGAAATAGGTCTATCTACTAAAGAGACAAATTCATGTGAGATTGAACACGAATTAGAATGAAACAGGCCAAGCAAATTATATTAATGAGGACAAAACATTGCTTACAGCCATAGATGAATTGCAGCAGTTTCGTCAAGTCCCCCTTGTCTACCCCTTGCTCAAAAGATCCACGATCTGAATGATGATAGATTCACTGATTTCTCCCTATGAGATCACAGGTCTCTTGCTTCCAAAATATCTTTGTTCCAACACCACTTATAAGATCATAAGTTTGGTGTGATTCTCCCTTTTCCCGTCCTCTTTCACCATTAGAAAGCTTGCTTATATAGCCTTGGAGAGGCTTTAACCACTTGAGATATCCTTGGGGGAGTTGAGGATTTGCCTCCTTCAGTTGAGGATCTGCCCTAAGATCATGGCTTGATTGAGGATTCGAATCCAGCTGCCTTCCAAGAATGAAAGGATCCTTCCCCCATTCATCTCAACAACTTAACCACTGCCCATAATAGGCAGCGCTCCCTCAAAAGGGCCATCAGAGCACAATAGCGCTCCCTAGTAGTGTTTAGGGGAGCGCCAACACTCCTGAAGGTAGGAGCGCTCCTGCAAAAGGGTTGATGCGGCGCTATAATGCTCCTTGATGGCTTATGGGGGGGGCAACAATTCTGAGATAGTTATAGGGGAGCGGTCCCCTCCAAAAACTTAGTTTTTTGAGTGTTTTCAGATGGCAAAAGGTTCATGAGCCCAGTTAACCTTTCCTCCTCTTCCAAATCAAGTGTTTGACATGTGCCAAGTGTCCTCCTGATGTCGGTTACAGGCATGACATAGGCATCATGGCAGTATGCTTCCCTGACACTTGCGACACTTGTGAACAAAATGCGACACTTGCGACCTTTGTAATGATGACACTTGCGACTCTATCAAAGTGAGTATTTTTGATGTGTAACAAGGAACTCTGACTGCCAAATGGATTCCTCATTTGCTTATGCACAAATGTACATTCAATTTTATTCAAAAATTGCAAAAAAATATGGGTATGCTTCCTGCATGGCTTCCTCATGCTCCCACGTAGCGTCTTCATGACTACAGCGAGTCCATTGAACTTTTACCAAATCGATGGCTTTTCTATTGAGCAATTTGAATTTTCGATCCAAGATGCACATTGGTTCCACTTGGAATTCCCCTTTCTGTTCCACCTGTATCACATTCCAATCAATCACATGATTAGGATTAGGTACATATTTATTTAATAAAGACACATGGAACATATTATGAATTCTCATGGATATAGGTAATGCTACCATGTATGAAACTAGCCATATTTTTTCTAAGACCTCAAAAGGCCCATAATATCTCACTGCCAACTTTGGGAAACTTCCCAATTTCAGCGAGATTTTCTTGTCTTTAACTTTTAAAAACACATGCACTCCCACTTTGAATTCCCTGTGTTCTTCTTTTATTAGCATAGCTCTTCTGCCTATCTTGTGCAACTTTCAATTGATGCCTGAATTTTACCATCTGCTCTTCCATTTCCTTTAACAATTATAGCCCAATCAAGACTCTGTCTGTTGGGTTATCCCAACTTACTGGCGTGTTTCATTTTATACCATACAATGCTTCAAATGTGTTCATCTTCAATGATTCTTGATACCCATTATTGTAAGAAAACTCAACTAAATGGATATAGTCCTCCCACCTAGAAGGCTTGTCCGTTACATATATTCTCAACATATCTTCAATTGTTCGATCAATCATTTATGTCTTCCCATCTAAACTTGGATGACATGTGTTGAAACTTGTTGTCATTGATGTCAAAAGACAAGGGGAGGCTGCTAAAAACAAAGAGCAGATTGAGGAAGCACCTAAATTACATAATTAGGCCAACAAAGGCACGAGGGAATTATGAATTATATATAGAGGTATGAGGAGGACGAGACAACTCCATTGAAAATATAAGTTGAGAAATTGGAAGTCAGATGAGACGACCCCATTGAATAGGATTTGAAGGACAAGATCGATGAGGCAACAGAACTAGTAACAAGAATCTGACGACAAAGGAAGCTCAGGAATGTGTTGATTCAGTTTTGGCAAGGCCTCTGTGAGGGTTCCCGATGGCCAGGTTAACCCGATCGAAGAAATAGTGAAATTGATATATCCCACATGCATAGGGAATTTTTTTTTAATGGGTTTATATTGCAAAATATGTATTACATAATTTGAATGATAACAAGCATGTTATGTAACTTTTTGCTACATGTTAAATTTTGGTCGTGAAGAAATGTGGACCTGGAACCGGTTAGATCTTGACCATTGATCATTGGAGATCATTGGATAATATAAAACTATTGGGGCCCATCATATCATATACTATCATACCGAATATTAGATTGATGCTCACATGTGCAACATTAAATTTTCTGAGGGTCTAGTGGGTCGATACCCTAGTGGCCCGAGAGCTCGATGCCCCGATGGTCTGAGAGATCGATGCCCCGGTGGTCTGATATCATCATATCAGATATCGAGAGATTGGAACATATTGCAATAGTGAAGTCCTAATGGGTTGGTGGTCGATACTTCGGTGGGCCAGCTCCAATGCCACATCAACAACCATGACAAAGACATGTGAATGCCATGTCATATGCCACGCCAGTGCCATAACAACAACCAAGTTATCATGATTTTCGACAAGGAAGCCACATCATATCGAATACTGGATCAAGGAAATAAGTTGAAATACAATGTTAAAGGTTTTGGGGTCTCGGTGCCCTGGTGAATCTGGTGGGTCAATAGCTTGGTATCACGGTTCCATAAGCAAGCTTCCAATACCATACCGAAAGGATTTGTTTGCAAAATGTTGAATTTTCTAGGAGCTCGGTGCCCCGATGGGTCGGTGGAGATGCCACGTCAGCGCCACAACAACATCCATGTCATCCAACACATGTAGTAGGGGTCTACATAGAGGTGATGTTAATAGCCACAGATAGTGCCACATGTCTAGGCACATATTAATTCCACGTCATGGAAGGTGTCCATGTGGAGATCAAGCCATCTTCCACATCAACATACTAGTATATTGGATATCGAAATATTGGAATATCAACATGGAGTTAAATTTTTGATGGGTAAGGGGCCCGGTGGCCCGAAGAGTTTGGTGATGCAATTCCATGAGAAAGGTTCCATACCAGACCTAATATTGAGAAGTGTAGTGTTGAAGCTCAGGGACTTGGTGGCCCAGAGAACCCGACATATCGGATCAGGGCAAAAGCTAAAATCACATGGTTGAAGTCTCAAGGGATCGGTGTGTCGGTGACCCGGTGAGGCTGGTGGGGTTGGTGAGCAGAGTATACTAAATCAGAGAAAAAATTGAGGATGTAAAGATGAAGGCCTAGTGACATGGTAGGCTCGATGGTCACGATGACTGAGGAAAATGAACAAATCGACGATTGAGATTTGTTCTTGGTCTGATCCAATGGTTGTTGAGTGTTGAGTCTTATGAACAAAGTGTTCCAATTAGTTTTTGGGTGGGAAAGGAGTTGGGAGAGTGACGTGTTGAGCACTCAACACACCCTAAAAATTTTACAAATTTTGGGGTACCACTTTACTCCATTTTCATCCTTAGACTTGAGTTTTCTTAATCATGACTTGATATAAGACTTTTTCTCAATTTTTGTTAATTCCCAAGCTTAAGTTGAATGATCGCCCAAAGGAATATAGCCTAGATAGATTCGATCTTGAATAGGAGGGGTTTAGGACTTAGTAATTTTGAAAAACATTTGAAAACCCTTTAATTTCCCTGACTTTCCCAACCCCTGAATGGACGCTTTGGCCAAGCGTTGATGCACTAATTGGGCATCAGTGATTTCCTTGTGCAAATTCCACGACAAACAGGAAAACTTGTCAATCGTTGATGTTCGTCGGTCTTCAGCACCCATCATGAAACATTTTGAAACACTCAAGGGTAATCTAGGACCCCCGACGTCGATGGACGAACTTAGTAAATTAATCGTGGTCGCCCAATATTAAGGAAGAATTGATCCTAGCCATTAATACCTTAAACTGATATTCTCCCGATTCCAGCTTAATGAGTGGCCACATCACCTGACATGTCATCTACCATGTGGATATTTGTAGTGCCACATCATCAAGGTGACCATACCTAGTCTCATTAGTTTCACCACTTCACCATCCACGTCATCACATACGGTTTGTGAGTGCGGGAAATTCTTATGGTAAAGTCGAAAGGAGAAGATGAAGGAAAAAAATCACCGACGTCGATGAATCCCATTGGTTGTCGGTGATTCATATGATAAATCGATAGGATTAAAGGGTAATCCCCTTGACCAATGTCGACACTTCAGTGATCGTCGGTGAGGAGCAGGTCCGGGAAAGGTCAGACCAGAACCCCAAGATCATCCTTTTCAACGCATGAGTAAACTCATGGATGACCGGTTTTCTCCACAGGTAAGTTTCAATCTAGACCATCTGTATTATATTCACGATTGATTGGGACCGTAAAAAAATCGAGAGAGAAATCATTGGATTACTCAGGTTTTAAGTCAAAAAAGTGTTTGTGCCTAGTTGTATCCCCGTGCTTTGACCTATCTAGATCGGCCATGAAAAGAGTTCTCAACAAAGTGTCGTCAAGATCGTCACGTTTACTATCATGTAGGAAAGTGGAACCATTGGAAACCTTGAATCTCCGAACCCCAATCTAAAATCTTTTTGTGTGCCAAAAAACATGAACTTTAAACCATCGATGAACTGAAACAACAGTCTACTCGTGTCACTGATTATCAATATGCATTAATTTCAAAGCGTGGCGTAGGTGATGCATTTAAACTCCGAGATCCACAGAGATTACGTTGTACTCCCTAATGGTAAATGTTGGATGGGACTCATGGGAATAAGGTATAGAAGATCAAATGAGCGAGTTAGTTCGATATTAGAGGCTAGTCAGAAATGAGTAATGCAGACGAAACTACACCTGCTGCCATTGGGCAGTTTTCTTGTTTATAATTTGGAAGCAGTTACAGGGTAGCTGCCTAGGCCTGTACCCTTTACAAGAAAATGAGAAGCCATCTGTCACTACCCACTCAACAGTTTATATGAGAAAATAAGATCAAGTTATGACTGGCCAAAACGATAAGGTGAGTTATAAAGTGGAATAATGTTGTATGACTATGAATTAGAATTATGCAACGAACACAACGAACACAATTAGAATTAGAATTATGCAACGAAGAGAGTAGCTTGCGAATTGTCTTGACTGGGAGATAAATGAAGTGCTTATGTTTTTTAATTTTTGACAGACTGACTTGCTTGTTTTGTCAAATTCTTTTAATAGTAATGATAAAGGTAGGTTTGGATTACCCTTAGTTAACTTTTCAAAGCTTTCATTTATAAGTCAACGAGGTTTTGTAAGCTGCTTGCGAGCAAGTTGTCATTCAACTGGCCAGAATACAATCTATGTCAGATGTTCTTACATGTTTAACGTGGTTGTAGTTCATTCATTTTGTGCGAAGCATAGGTTTGGTCAATCCTGAACAGAGCCAGTAGCAGTGTTGAAAAACCAAATAACTCTGGATTTGAAATCGCAAAGCAATCTTGTTTCCAAGACTCCGAGTCTTGTTGAGTATGATCTTGGAGCTCTATATCTATAATCTATACGGGCATTATTGGAGGGAGGCTGTCCACAATCGTGTATATTCATGAAATCAAAAAGGTGGTATTAAACATTGCAGTCGTGAAATATAGATGTTTTGATTAACATATAACATACAACAGATGCCTGTGTTGATTACCATAAATAATTCAATAAAATACATTGATGCAATGGTGGATCATAAAGTTCAAAGGATTCGGTTGGTTTATAGTTTGAGAAATCACCACTGTACATTTACA
>ML802244.1:237386-260557 GCA_009831015.1 Picea engelmannii
CAAGGAGGTCCGATTAACGGTTAGTCATGGAAACATCACAATAACTACAAAAGAAGAAAGTGAGTTGATCCTAGAGATACATTCATGTTCTTTCTCAATGGTACCATCCACTGCACACTAAATAGCTTGATTATATCATATCTTTAGATAGGCCACGTCCGCTTAAGTACCCCTTACATCAGGACAATCACTAAGGAATATAACGGAAAGTCATTCTCTAACATAAATACCATCCCAATTGAAAAAAAGAAAGAAAAAATTGTTTTCAGAGTTGTCCCCCCATCTTCTTGCATAAAACAATCTTATACTAAAATCTTAAAAAGATGGAGGGCCAATCTCTAAGGGTGTAAGAGGCTAACCCGTCGTGATACTGAACAGGTCTACTGGCAGTGGGTACTAGCGTGTGGTATGACTAGGTAAACCCGCCGAAGTACTGAACAGGATTGCTGGCAGCGGGGCATTATACCTAGCGAAGATGATAATCTGACAAGAAATAAATAATAAATTTAAACTTGTCTTGATGTATGACATTACTTGTAGACAAAGATGACATGAAGTATGTATGGTTAAGCTAAGGTTAATGAACTCCATAAAATTTCCATTGGGAACTAACTCTGAGACTATCTTGAAACTCTCATGCCTACCTCTTCTTATCTATATATAGGATCTCTTATCCTATAGGTGGGGCCATCTTTTAACCGTCTCATCAGACCAATCTGTGAAAATTATCTCTACACTTAACAAGCTGTAAATATTTGGTTGTTGGGAGAACTGACTGGTTTCCTATAATTTTGATTGTGAGGTGTCATAATACTTAGGTGTGGGGTAGGGGTTCATGAATTGACAAATGATAATATTGCCTAGAAGAAGTAAATATTTGTAAAAAATTGTGTGTATTGTTTTCATGATATAGGCTATTACATCCGCAGTCATTTTATTTTCGAAATGCTAATTCCATGTCTGTTATAAACTATTGTACATCTCCTTAACAGACCACTTAATTGGTTTATTGTCATTACAGACTATTCATTATGGAGTTATGATTACATGCCTTATAAAATGTGAGATAGAGGAATGGATTGTGTGAGCACGATGGAAAAACAAATAATAATGGAATACTCTTATCTTGCCTCTGCTCATATTTACTGTATTCGTGGTCTCTGAGGAATCAATTTCCTCAGCCACAAAGCTCTTAAGAGTTGGAGACCACTGGTTTAAACACCACCAATTGCCAAGAGCAATCTATAACAGGGTTTTCAAACCCGAATTTCAGAACATCTCTGGAGATAAGGGATACTCTAAAGAGTGGATAAAAGAGGAGCTAATCTAATCCCCCTCTCAAAACATTAAATACATATTTCTAATTCATGGCACAAGGACGTGCCATATCTTCGGTCCGGGGGGAGTTTCCTGAGCTAAAAAAACGCTAAGCACCGCCCGTTTGTATAGAAAAACCCATGAGAAGAGGAAGTAGGATTTCTGTCAAAATTCTATCATACTGTCTTTTTACAATGTCTTGGGATATTATATCAGCAGTTTTTTGTATGCTAAATTATATACTGTTGACATCATTGTGTGTGTTATAAGCTTACTGTGCATTTTTATGTTTATGCTATAGAAGACTTTGTATACTTAACTGGTTCTTTGTGACAATTACAGATCAATAACATATTGTTAAACTCGCTACAGATCTGTGTTACACACCTATGAACAGAGGAACAAGGTTAAGTGGCTCTGTATTAGGATAGGTATTTATCTTAGTGTGATTTTGTTTTCTGGATGATAATCTAGGTCTAGGGAGCTAGGCCAAGGTTTCCAAAAGATGAGTTGCAAAGATAGAATGGGGCAAAGTAGGTATACTTAGTAGCATTCAGGATTTGTCATTGCGTATAGGGTAGATGTGTCGAGTTCAACATGGGAATGATATCATTAATTCATTCATAAGAAGAAATTGTAACATAACATGACAGTTTCATCCAAAACAATGCAGTTAACTTTGAAACAATCATAGGAAAGCATGGAGGTGGCAACAAATTGTAGCAGAAGAGAAACAAGTTTTGGAGGCCTTCCTCGATGAGTTATTTAATGAAAAAATTATGAATGGAAATATGAATATGTCCTCTACACTCTGGAGTCACTAATCCAAGCAAAAATATACATATAACCCCTTCACAATTGATTTGAAAACAAATTGTCCAAAAGCACAACAACTGTGACAGAAGCGCAATAGAAAAATAGGGGTCAAATATGGGGCTATAACTTTTTAACCATAACACATTTTACAAAAATAGGAGAGGTTTTTGTAGATAAGGTTGTTCTTAATATAAAACTCTCTTATTTTTGTGAAATTCATTCCCATGTTCTTGGAATATGTGCCACAAAATAATAACTAAAATAGGAAATTAAATTGGAGAATTTGATTTTCTGAGATGGGCCTCCAAGAAATTTGAATATCTCCCACTATATGCTACATGTGTAAATACTGAAGAAGGTTATTATTATTTGGTATGTCCTTAGAAAAAATTCCTTTGGTTTTCCAAAATTCATGTTTTGAAAATAATGACTAAAACAGGAAATTAAATTGAAAAAAATTATTTTCTGAAATAGGTCTCCAAGAAAGTTGAATATCTCCCAATATATGATACCTGTGTAAAAACTGAAAGAGGTTATTATGATTTGGTATGTCATAAGAAATAACCTCCTTTTGTTTTCCAAAATTCATATTTATGTGGTCAAAAAAATATTTTTAAAATGATGACCAAAAACATAGTCAAAAGCGCAACGTGGTCTTGTAGAACACTTTTTGTGACTTTTCCTGATCCATTTTCTGATGTAATAGTTCCTAGCCATGTGTCTCTGAAGCTTTATGTCCATGTTGTCCTTTTTCAGGACCATCTCCAGGTGTTCATTGACTCTTCCAAGACAATACTCTTTGTCCTTTTCAAATCTTTCCGCAATGGTGCCTTCAATGTCTAGTTGACATAGTGAAGGTGGATACTATGTTTTTTAAGCTTTCCATTTTTTATTGTTAGTCCACTTTCAGTTCAATAAACAATTGGATTTTCCTTTCTACATTTTAAAGAGCTTGGATAAGATGTCCTCTCAAGTGAGGAAGAATGTAACCAACCCCCACAACAACGTCTTTCACCATGGCCTTATCAAACTCCTTGTTTTAGCCGAATTGGAAAAAACAGGGGCAAACTTGGGATGCATTCATTTATCAATTTGTAAACCCTCACCTGAAAATCAAGACTAGCAAAAAGACATCAAATCTAAGGACTGTTTCTCCATCCAAACCCCACTCTCCAAGGACTCCAAACCCTCCTGCACAAGCCATTTCTTACCAGAACAAAAATCCAAGAAGCTTGTTGAAATCCAACCGCAGCCTTAGAGCACAATTAAAGCAACACAAGAGGCATAAGGAAAAGTCTTCACAGCAAGAAGGAGAAGATTCCAAAGCTGATCCTCCTCAGCAAGCTTAGTCATGAGGGGTAATTTCGTTTTGTTTGCAGTGGGACCTGCAAAATCTTAAGTGTGGGGGTAATGTTGGGCTCAAGATATGATCAATTTATGACAGTTATTAGACACTTTTTGCCAAATGTACATGTGTTCTTCATGTTTTGAAGGAGATTTTTGAAGAATTTTATGCTAAAACGGTAAGATATACACTAGGTACGTATGATTCGTGTTTAATGATAATATTGAGTATAATTCATCATGTTTTTATGCTTCCAAGGATCTGATTCATGTTTTCTGGTGTTACAGGGCAAAAACGCATCATATTTCTGCTTCCGGCACTCAGTCCGGTACTCCTTCCAGCACTTGATCCGGTACCCGATCCAGCACTACGTCCAGCACCGTGTCCAGCACCACGTCCTGCACAAAAACGATGGATGAATTGGCAGTTATGGTATTGGCGGCCAGTGATGTCCGAATCGGGAACGTGGGTTTTGCTCGTTCTTATCCCCTCCAACTACTAAACTCTTGACAACTCAGTTTAGGTTGTTGAGCAGGGCGATTATTGGCTCGCTCTATTTCGGGAGTTAGGGCACCATTAATGTAATTTGTCATTTTTAGAAGTGGTTCAACCCTCATGTGGTCGACCACTTGGTCTGTAAATCTTATAAATACCACCGTGGTTGTCATATAATAGCTAAGGAGCAGTAGACAAAGTAGAGGATAGAGATAAAAACGTTTTCCTCTGTTTTTTCATTTTTCAATTGCCAGAATTGTATAAGACTGTGTTTTTCAAGTTTTAATGGTGAAATCGTTTTGTTGAGCTCGTGGTGTGCATTTGAGAAGTGACCACGACTTGCTGGGGGGCCCACCAACAGTCTGGTAATTGTTCTATGTTATTTATGCATTTCATAGCTTAGATGTCTTTTATCTCATTTCCTATACATGCATTGTTATTTTTTTTTTGTCATATAATATGTTGTTGTAGTTTAATTGTTTTAATTCTCTTTTGCAGGTTAGTATGGAGGATTTTTGTTAATATGCATTGATTTTATAATTAAGAACGAGTTTTCAAACTCATACACTAACCTCGTGTGCAATTAGATGTTAGATTGAATTTTATTTATGCTTTTAAAATCAAATTTAAAATAGAAGTTAAAACAGAGTAGAACGAAGTTTTATTTCATGCTTTCTTTAACCAAGACTTCAGTGGATGGATAGGGTTAGTTTCAGTTTTTATTGCCTATTTAATTGTCATTTAGATTTTTCTAACTAGTTGTTAATTAGTTTATTCATTAGTTTACTTTCCATATACTAGAACCATGCTTTAATTTATGTTTTTAAGCATTTTTCTTTCTTTCACTTTGAATTGTTAAGATAGATATCGCATAGTTTGACTTTATGCACTGCCTTTCCTAGAATTAGATTGCAATTATATTTCTTAGTTAATGATTGAATTCAATTATGAAGTTTCTTTACATAGCAAAGAAGTACAATTATGATCTCATTATATTGTTGATGGTTAATAATTTCATGAATATGCAGGGTAATTAACATTGTTTTCGTAATGGATAAATTCTTATTGGATTGTTTAATCCATACCTTTCACTTTGCTATTGAGATCATTGTAGAGATTATACCGCTTGAATTATCCTTTGTTGTCATGTGCCATTAAGATATTATACGACACCGGAGACATTCACACAACCCCCAACACTATATTTGAGTTTCCATAGGTTAAAAGATAGTTTCTTACTTTCGTAGATAAAAAAGATAGTTTCTTGCTTTCATAGATCAAAACATAGTTTCTTGATTTTGTAGATCAGAAGATATAGTTTCTTGCTTTCATAGATCAGAATATAGTTTTATTGTTGTTGTAGGATAGATAGTCTTTTGCTTTGATAGGTTAGAGAGCAATTTGTTTATCATAGATTAAAGGTTAGTTGTTAGTTCTTCTTGCTTTCAATTAAATAGATTTCCTTTTATGAATTAGAAATAGTTTTGAAGTTTGAATTAAGAATTTAGTCCACTTGCCTCTTAGGCTAGATAGTTGTTCAATGAGAAGTTTTAATTATATTACTTGCAGTAGAAGTTATCTTAGAGTAGTTTGTTGTTTATTTGCTTTAATAGGTTAGCTAGTTGTTTTGCTTACTTGTTTACTTGCTTTAATAGGTTAGCTAGTTGTTTTGCTTACTTGTTTACTTTCTTTAATAGAATAGTTGTTGGATTGTTTATTTACTTGCTTTCATAGGGTAGTTTCTCATTGAAATAAGGTTGGCAAGTTAAAGTAGTTTTCTTTTGTTATTTGCTTATTATTATGCTTAATAGTTGCTTTTGCTTATTGTTATGAACTAGTTTACTTTACATAGGGTTTTTACTTGCTTTCTTAGAAGTATTCATCGATCCTTGACCCAAAAGTACTTAGGTTACATATTTTTAAGTTGCTTAGTAGGGTTTTCTCATTAGATAGGTTTTCTTGAATAGATTAACCCTTAGATAGCCACTTTCTTAGTTAGACTATACTACTACCAACCCTTCTACCTTGACATATATTTTGCTACAACTCTAAGTTTACTTACCCCAGGTTGACAATTTAAATGAAGGTTTTAGTGTGTTTTTAGTGCATATACAACACCCATCAATTATGTTGGCCAAAAAATAAAGATGGACATGGTTTGCAAGACCCACAAGCGACAAATGTCGCTTATGGAGTAAAACTTTGACGGAGATGGGTCAAAGATAGATCAGTTATGTGGGCCAACCTATGGTAAGAAAAATACGCCCCAAGAAGTACCCCTCGAGACCTTATCCATTTCACAGGTACAAGGGATGGATCGACCATCTGGAATTTAGCTTGAAGAAATAAAAATTGGATTCAAGATCATAGTTTTTGGGAAATTAGGAATGGTCAAACAGCTAGATTTTGGGAAGACGCTTGGTAGTAGGAACCCGTGATGGAAAGCCAAGACAGAGAAGGTATTAAACAAGAGCCACTTGGGCAAGGAAAAATAAAAGTATGTTAGTATTGGAAACAAAGGGACAATACCCAAAAATGGAGAACTTGGGAAAATATCCAAACTCAAGATAGAAATCGGGATTCTCAGCTAGTTAAAGATATAGAAGAGGACATAGGAAAAAGAAAGATGTTGATCTCTGATGAGGAGCACCAACTACGTTGGGGAAAGAATATGGAGGATAATTCACCCTGAATGAATCCCATCAATATATCACGGGTCATGACCAGAGGAACATAGACCCCAAATGGGAACGACTATGGGACCTCCCACAGTGGACGAAGATAAAAAAATATAAATGGTTGATCCTGCACAAGAAAATATAGACGTGGGAGAACCTTATTAAAAGAGGCATGTATGGACCCTCAAGATGCCACCTTTGAGAATCCCAGGAGGAAACAACAAACCATCTACTGGACAGGTGCTCCTATACGGTGGAGGTTTTGGATTGGGTAGTTATAGTGTACTGACATATTGATCGAGTAAAGGAGGATATCATAGAAACTATGGGGAAATGGAGGGAACACTACAACAAAAATGAGATGGTCAACTTATGATGGGGTCTAACTCTGGGGATGGTCATTTGGGAAATTTGGAAGGAAATAAATAGGAGAATATTCAAGAATGAAGCCCTCCCTATCACCAAGGTGGTGGATTCTATCAAAACCCAAGTTAGGGAAACAATTCTGCGAAGAAAAATCCCCCCTTCAAAAAACCACACGTCATCCCAAGACCTAAGTATTTTGAAATTGTTACAGTTGAAAGATTGCAGTTTCAACATACCTACTCCTCGTGACCCGTAGATCCATAGAGAATCCAAGGCTTGGACCCTGCCTCAGGTAGGATTCCTGAAACTAAATTTTGATGGAGCATCCAAAGGTAATCCCAGAAAGGTAGGCGCGAGAGGAGAGATCAAAGATAGTGGTGGGAAAATCATTCATCTTTATGGAGTGATCATTGAAAACACATCAAATAATGCAGCATAGTTTGGAACATTGGAATAGGCACTGGAGATTTTGATAAGAGAAGGCCATGTAATTGTTACAGTTGAGGGAGACTCAACTTTGGTAATAAGTACAGCGAAAATACTACAATGTGGAACCAGCATTGGCAAGCTAATAAAACACTGGCGTCCAGCTCAAATCCTTCAAAGAATTCAGAATCACTTGCAAACTATGATCACTGTATAATTCAGGTGGGTAAGAAGGTTGGAAAATTATTTGGCGGACAGGTTAGCCAACAAGGGAGTGAACCGGGATGGAAATATGTTGGACGAGGCATGGACACAAATTCTAGTGCGACAACTCAGATCTGACTGTGAACACTTGGAAACACAAGATCATCGTGGAAACTACCGAGATGATAGTCACATCGAGGAAAATGAGTGTCACGCAGGTCCGGTGTGGGACCCAGATGAATTATGTGTAACAGACCACCTGACATTCAGACCTCATGCGGCAATTTGACAGGAAGGGGAAGGCAAGGCAAGTGACGGTACAATCCAGAAGGGAGTTTAAAGAGGGTATTTTGGGATACAGTTACGTACGAATCCAAGGTAATCATAAGCATAAGAGGCGAGTAAATATGGAGGACAGCTCAGAGCGGAACTCGCCTCCAAGGGACCGGATCGTACCAAAATATCCTAGATGCAGAGCTCGCATTAGGGGAAGCGACAAACAAAGAGACAAAGGACGGATAATGGCACGAGGTACCACGCCTGGTATTCAGTGCGTCTGTAGCCACCACCTTAAGGGAGGATCATTAGGAGATACCAACAATCATGCTAGAGGTTGTTATATTCAGGGTATCATCTGGTTTAACCACACCTCACAGGGATTAACCTTTTGTTGTGGTTCCCTCTCTACTTTTCTTTCAATAAGGGGGCAATGTAGTGTTTTGAACTAGGAGAGAGCCAGAGACCAAGAGGTAGGAAAGGATAGTAAGATGGCATGCATGAAATACACCACTAGAAAAGGTAGTCCACTAGGGGACTCCAAACCAGAAAGCTCTCAGAAAAAAAAATAGGATTGAGAACGTAGCAAGGGGTGTTGCTAGGATGTATCAAGCCACAGTACCACAAAAAGGAAAAGAAGTTGTGGAAAATTGGGAGGAGGAGCTTAAGGTAGAATGTGAGAGCAAGGATAAAAACGAGGTAGCTCACGAGGTGGATTGTATTATAGATACGAGGACAACTCGTACCCGAGAGACCCTCTATCAAAAAACTCTTGAGATGGTGTGGCATACAAAGATGTTGATAGGAAAAGTAAACACATACCAAGAGGAAACTCGCAGGGAGGACCAGCACGAGCTGAAGACCATGTTGGAAGATATCCAACATCGCGTTAGTGGGTTGGAGACCATAGTAAAGTTGTTGGTAGAAATCGAGAAAAACCAGCAGAGCAAGCATGAGAGACCGACAACACAATTCCACCTATACCTGAGGTATGTCCACCATATGGACATAACACCTGTGGACGGACATGGAGCACCAACTCAAATACAAAAGGTTCGGGTAGCATCCCCCAAGGAAGACAGAAAAAATCAAGTGGGAGGAGCGGTGGATCGAGCCCAAGTTCTCTAGTTTCATTTTTTTAAGAACTAAGTTCAGGAAACTCTAACCAGGTGTTAGTGGTTGTAGTCAGCTAGGTACGAGTAGTTTTTTTTAGCAGGGTTTAATTTTCTCCTCTCTCTGGAAGGGGTTTTCATTCTAGTTTCAAAAGTTTTAGTTTTAATTTTCAGAAGATTAACGAACTCCTTTGTCTCTAGTTTTCATAAAATTGGGCAAAAATGGTGAAGGTTTAATGTTGATCTGGTTTCCTTTCTTGACAGACCAACGGTACTCTTTTTTAATTATATTTTGAAGAAGTAATATACATTCCTATACTAACTTATAAAAATAAAAATAAACATTAAAACAAATTTACAAATTCATAATATAATATAATATAATAATGTATTACATGGGAAAAGGTATTATTTATTATAAAGCTTATATGAAAGTGGAAGACTTATTAGAGGATATTTATAATATGGATTAATGTTACTAATATATTCAAGAGGAAAATATCTACGCTTATCATATCATACTTAGAAAGAGAAAAAGTATGCTATGGATTAATATTATGAATTAATTATTGTAGGTAGTCGCATTAGAGAAAAAATATGCTCTGAATTAATATTATGAATTAATTATTGTAGGTAGTCGCATTAGAGAAAAATTATGCTCTGAATTAATATTATGAATTAATTATTATAGGTAGTCGAATGAGAGAAAAATTATGCTACTGATTAATACTATAAATTAATTATTATATAAATATATATATAATACTACAACAAGTGTATTACAATTTTATAACTACTAATTAAATATTATAAATATTTAAGTAATATTACAAATTAATAATTATATAATAAATATTGTTATATAATAATATCTTATTAAGAATACATTATTAATATATAATGAAAACTTTATAATTACTAACTAAATATTATAAATATTTAAGTAATATTACAAATTAATAATTATATAATATAATATTGTTATATAATAATATCTTATTAACAATACATTATTAATATATAATGAAATTATAAGTTATTATTGATATATAATAATAATGAAATATAATAAATAATGAAATTATTAATAATATAAATATTCCATATTGAGTATTTTAAAGATATTGAATATATATTAAGAGGATCTCACCGAGATCTTAACTATCTGAGGTGTACATATGACTAAATATTGTCAAATAGAATCATGACACATAATTTTCCGTGCCTTTTATATGTCTAAATCAATGATTATTATTGACTCAATTTTTTGAAATTATATAGGTTATTGAATTTCCAATTCAACGAGTATGGTTTTTCTTATAAAGCCCATTTTAGCCCCAAATTTTCTCTAATGTTGGAGATGTCTATTCATAAAATGGTGTGTAAAGGTCAATAGGAGGTTGATCATTGTCATGATGATTTCTATTATTGGTAAGGTTGAGTCTTTCATGTTGTTGTGTTGTTACAACCATCGTTAAGATGAGAGATCATGGGCAAAACTGTAAATATATCCTTCTAACATATTTGATGTTAATAAGAAATTGAGATCATTTTGAAGTGTGGGTTTCCTCTCGATAGTCACATTCCCACAATAAATAGTGTGTTCATGTGATGCATGCACTTGTATTGATGTCATGTGTTGTCTATATTGAAGATAGTGTTAAAGCTTAATCTAAAATTAGATGACACGCCTTATAATTCTAACATGTCCCATATATTCACTAAATATATTAAGTAAATTTTGGGATGGAAAGTTCATAAATAAATAGCGAAAGTTGACAAGTGCATAAAGTTTTCTACATATTTTTTATTAGGTAAAGGTTGGGGACAAAGTTTATAAATAAACAACTAAAGTTGATAAATACATAAATTGTGTACAACCTTGAGGATTATCTCAAGCAGTACGTGAGATCTCTCCCCCAAATTTGGGAAGGTCACAAGTTTGACTCGTTTGATCCCCACAAGACAAGGTTCTTGGAACTTAGACACCAATAGTTTACCCTAGTTACCACTTGCCAACAACAATGAAGTCTCCAAAGATTTTGCATTTGTGATTATAAGGAAAAAAATTGCATAAATTTGTTGCATATATAGAAGAACAATATAGAAAAACACAACTTTATTATATCAAACCCTTGAGGTAGGGCAACACCATACAATGGATCCTATTATGGAAGGGATCCTCTCTTGTTCACTTGCCTCTTCGAGGGGGCATCCTTCTATTGAGCTACCGCTTCAAATACAATACTTTTCTCCATGTCTCATTACATTGCTTGAACCCCTTTATATAGTGCTACCATCACCTAAGAACATTCTAGAGGAGAAATCTTCTAGAAGTAGAACCTTCTAAGAAATCCTCTTACATTTGTTATATCTAACTACCATAGTGGGCCTTATTTAATAATATAGTGGACCTAGTCCACCTTACATTGAATGACCTCCACTATTATCACTATGGGCCCTCTGGGCCCCCCCACTACCTTTCTAGCTACCTTACATTCCATCCCCCTTATGAAAGCGTTGTCCGCAATGCTTGATGTACAACCATATACCAAGGTCCCATGGATAATTGTGGACCATAATGCTGAAGAAGACTGAAGAACCAAGGTCCCATGTAGAAAGGAAATCCACCATGCTGAAGTAGTCCAACCACCATTGTAAGTCTGGGTCCCATGTCCAAGTGTTCATGTGAACTCCCCGTAGAAGATTTTGGAACCCAATAACCAACTCCAAATGATGCTCCAAAGACTGACACCTATCATGTAGATCCAAATAAGAAGATCCATCCACATAGTGGAAAAGGTTCGTAGCAGAATCTGAAAGGAATAATACCACTGTAGAATATGCAGAATGGACACTGGTAATAATCATTAGCTCTCGATTTGTCACATTGATGCTCTCTACAGAAGGTGGATTAGAGTCATCAAATAAAATATGAAAGTGGTTGTCATCCTATAAATGACAACTATCCATATACCAATCATCACAATCGGCCTCAAAATCATACCAAGCATATATTTCTTGATTATATTCATCCTTGAGGCCCTCCATAAGAAATCTCTCCTGCATGTTATTCAATGAATCTTGAATACTACGAAAACTATCATTGAGGCCATCTGTGAGGCCGTCTGTGAGGCCATGTACAAATGCATCAAATCTGTCATCGAATGTGTGAAACAATTGGGCTTTGAATGATTCAAGAATTTCTTTCAGGGTTTGAGAGGAAATAGCCATCTGATCACCCTATGAACTCTTCGGTCCTGCATCCATCACGAAAAAAATCAAAAAATAGACCCAATAAGTTTCGGCAGAAAATCGCGGCTTTTTCTGGAAAAACCCTAAAAAACTGTTGAAGTTAAAATGCTCATAACTTCACTTCCCGGACTTCGTTTTGGCTGATTTGTTTTTTGAAATTGGGTGAAATTGTGAGAGGAACTCAGATCTGTAATTTATTTGGGCAAATTTGGCCTCCAGATGTTACAGAAATAAAAAAAATTGTCATCGCCGTCCGTAGAAAAAATCCTGAAAATTTGCAAATTTTAAAACTTCAATATCTTGACTTCCCGGACTCCGTTTCGGACGATTTTTTTTTTCAAATTGGGTGTTTTTTCTGAGAGGAACTTATATATACAACCCTTTTTTTCAAATTTTGCACATAAATATACTAAAAACTTTGAGAATGTCGCAGCCCTCTTTTTTCTGCTCCGAAAAAAAAAATCTGCAAAAATAAAAAATATTTGCCCACAATGTCTGCCCAAGGAAAGTGCTCTGATACTACTTGTTAAGAACCCAATACTGGATACAAAAGAACCACAACAGATATAGAAAAACAATATAGAAAAACACAACTTTATTATATCAAACCCTTGAGGTAGGGCAACACCATACAATGGATCCTATTATGGAAGGGATACTCTCCTGTTCACTTGCCTCTTCGAGGGGGCATCCTCCTATTGAGCTACCGCTCCAAATACAATACTTCTCTTCATGTCTCATTACATTGCTTGAACCCCTTTATATAGTGCTACCATCACCTAAGAACATTCTAGAGGAGGAATCTTTTAGAAGTAGAACCTTCTAAGAAGTACTCTTACATTTATTATATCTAACTACCATAGTGGACCTTATTTAATAATATAGTGGACCTAGTCCACCTTACATTGAATGACCTCCACTATTATCACTATGGGCCCTTTGGGCCCCCCCACTACCTTTATAGCTACCTTACAGTGTACAACCTTGAGGATTATCTCAAGCAGTACGTGAGATCTCTCCCCCAAATTTGGGAAGGTCACAAGTTTGACTCTTTTGATCCCCACAAGACAAGGTTCTTGGAACTTAGACACCAATAGTTTACCCTAGTTACCACTTGCCAACAACAATGAAGTCTCCAAAGATTTTGCATGTGTGATTATAAGGAAAAAAATTACATAAGTTTTATTGCATATTTTTTTAAGAAGAAAGAGAGATGTTAAATTATATTGATCATTGCATAGTTTCATCCAAAAGAGGCTCACTCCATTCAACATTCAAACCCTTTATGAAGTCTATAAAAAACTATATATTAACTATATATTAACTTGAATAGGGAAAAGGGTCATCTTTGAGAGGAATACCTATAGCAAGAAGGGAGTGGTCTCCTTCATTTTTATAAAGGTGCTAAATTATATATGCATGTTCCATAATTTCATCCAAAAGGGGCTCACTCCATTTAACATTCAAATCTCTTATGAAGTCTATAAAAAAAAGTGTGTATGTGGAAGGGGCTCACTCCATTTAACATTCAAATCTTTTATGAAGTCTATAAAAAAAAAGTGTGTATGTGGAAGGGGCTCACTCCATTTAACATTCAAATATTTTATGAAGTCTATAAAAAAAAATGTGTATGTGGAAGCTTTTTAGTGTCATTTTCCTTAACATGGAAAATGGTTAGAGGAGAATCCCTCCGAGAAAGGGAGTGGTCTCCTTCATTTTTATAAAGGTGGTCATCCTTTTAAATATATGGACTAATATTGAATTTTAAAATCAAAGTATCAATGAACCATGACAACATGACACACAAACATGATATCCATCTCATCATTAACACTCAAACTTCAACGCATGTCTAAACAATGGAATAATGAATGTCCAAATTTGATAGACATCCAAAAGATAAATAAGCATGCATAAAATGCTTCAATAAAATAGAGATATCATTTAAATAGGCTTCCTATGAAATGGGCCAAGCAACATCCAAATACACACTAAGGAAAGAGATATTAAAACCTATGAAAAGATTGTTCAACCAAAACTTCATCCATACCTCCAAGAATAAATGTGAAGACATGATCATTTGTTGTTTGTGAAGGAAAGATAACAAAAAGGTGATTGTTGGTCACTCAACATTTGAATACTTTCCCTTTCATATATAATGAGATACTTTCATATATAATGAGATAGAGAGAAATCATACTTAATATCTACTTGAAAAAATGCTCTCAAGGTACAATCATAAAATCCATGCATCTTCTCACTATCATGAAAGCCATGCATCTTCTCATAGTTTTATGTGGAGCTTAAAAGCATTTTATAATCCCAAATTTTAAGTACTATCGTGAAAGCCATGCATCTTCTCATAGTTTTATGTGGAGCTTAAAAGCATTTTATAATCCCAAATTTTAAGTATCTAAATGATTTGATAAAGTCCATTTTATTTGAGCAAGACAAAAATATTTTAATGAGTATAAATAAATGTTTCAAGGAAGCATAGTGGGACTCAATATATCACAACTATCCCATAATGTAATCATGCGAAACTTAGAGAAATGTGTTTGCTTCAAGCAATGCTGGGAAATCTTAATGACATAAATAAATGATTTTGTGGTAGAAAATAGTGGCCTTTAAAGGTTGGGAGGAAGCTATGAAAAAACAAATGCTTGAAAGAACAATAGTGATTTTGGGGGCATGCAAACCCTGGATGTTCTTAAACCAAGGAGAGACCTTGCTTTTGCACTTGAAAATGACACATCATCCAAGTGAATTAGACCAAATGATTTATGGGTTTTGTAGCCTGCATCATAAAATTTTAAATGGTCATCCCATTTTTCTCACAAAATCAACACCAATTGGAAATATTTGAGGGAGATTGAAATCCTAAACACTAGGTGCAGTAAAAGCACATCAACATTTGGATCCAACTACAAGACAATGAGCCCCCACGAGTTGTTGAGAACCAAAAAATAAGAGCATCGTACTTATCCATTGGGCATGGAGTCACTCCTAAACCATCCTAAGACTCAAACTTGAAACACCCTTATTAGAGGCGAAATTTGAAAACCACAAAAAAGTGCAACAATTATAAGAAAAAACAAAAGCTACTTACCCTTTCCTAATTGTACAAGACAAGATACCTTAGGTGTAGGAATATTTCTGATGGATTCATTCATGCATTTGGCTTGAAATATAATTTGTCTTAAACTCTATAGATATGATAGGAAAGACACCCTAACATTAGGCTTTTTATCAAAAGGTGGATCTGCAACAACATATTTTGGAAGAAGGAAAATGAAGATTGAACTTTGTGTGGGTCACCCACTGAAAACACTATGGAACCATGACTTAGTGCAACTAATTTCATGGCCATATTCAAGAACTAAATAAATCACATTTCCCTCTTGATTGCACAATGTGTTTGCAACTAGGAACTCTTATGACCAAGTTGCCACAAATTCACAACAAATTCTTTGACTTTCTATCCTCATCATGCATTGTACATGTTCCTCAAATTCCCAAATGATACTCAATTCTCTGCCCAAAAAGATCACTGATAAAATTCGTGACTCAAGGTCCGAATCTCAATTTTTATTTCCTTCTCTTCATATTCAGAGAGTACATCTCTGCCTTCAATAATCTCCTTCTCTTTATCAATTAACCTCAACTAATTACCAATTCCATTATTTGATTGAGCATATGGGAGATTGCATATTTCTTCAATTTGTTGATCATCAATCTAAACTGGAATTTTCAACAATTGAAAAGAATTTGAATTGTTTTCAATCACTATTCGCTACCCATTAATGATGTTATTCGCAATCTAGAAATCGTCTTTGAGAATCAAATCTGCAGTATGGTTGTCTTGCTAAGAATGCATCTATTCCATGATAATTTGCAAAATGTACCTTTGTTCAACCTCTACTTGGGGTAACAATCAAGCAGACTTATATTTCAAGGAAAAGCTTCCATCGAGTGTATTATTCTACTCTATACCAAGCTCATCTTCCCACTACAATGATGGAAAAAAAGCCAACTCCCACGGAATATCAACTAAGTTGATCATTTACCTCAAGATCAAACATCTCATCCAAATTGTCATCAAATACCTCATCCAATTCCTTGTTAAGCAATGCTAACTCTCGAATATCTTGAAAGATATTATCTTGTGTATTTGGGAATTCACAAGATCTAATCTCCACAGTTTTCTCTCAAAAATGCAAGGTTACCCAAAATTTCTTCTTCTCGAAAGGGATTGGAAAACTCGCCCATGAAGGGGTCACTAAGGTCACCACAACAAGTGATGGATGAAGCGAGTAAATAGTATAACCAATTGATCACAATGTCCACCAATGTCCAGAGGAAAATATAAACTTTCACATCATCCTCCTCGATGAGAATATTATAACCACAAATATTTCAACATGTTGGTCAAGGCCCTCTACTACATTAACACTAAAAATTGGAAGTTAAATGCATATGTCAAGTAAATGATGTCATATTCTTGGAAATATATTAGGGTAATTTTTAGGTCTAAAATGGGTCTTCTAAAAGATATAATAAAAAAATATGAGTTAGTCATTCTGTGGGGAAGGTATATTTACAACTCACCTCTTGCACCATTATCTATGTAATTGTAGTCAAGTTAAATTGAAAAGATGTCTAGAAATAAAATTAATAAAAATAAATTCTATTGATGTGACTAGAAATAAAAATATTTTTGAATTTATAAATTAATTTTGATAGGAAATGTAGTACTCATAAAGTAATACTCATATAATAAATAATAGCACTATTTTTTTAATATAACACATGTGATTAACCATACTTTCAATGTTTAAATGGGTGGAATATAAAGTGTGTCTAATTAGAAAATGAATATATAAATTATATTCAGAAACTCGAACTAATGATGAATACTTACTTATGTTATAAACTACGTATTTATATATTAATTTAATTAATATATGAATATGTGAGAATTATGAATATCCATATATTAGTTTTTACTAGTTACAACATAATTAATGTATATGGATATTTATATATTAGTTAAACTAATATATAGATACCCATATATATTAATTTAACTTTAACATATATAGTACATAATTGAAATAACCATGTATTCCATATATTATGTTAATTAATACATGGAGTACGTGGTATACCACACACTTCATATATTAGTTAATCTAATATATTATATGGACCCAACCCACGTACCCCACCCACTATGAGTACTCATATATTAGTCAAGTTAATATAATATATGGATTAGTTTTTAAATTAAATAAAACAATTCATAATTAGATATTTAGCTTCAAAATAATATACATATATTAATGTGAAAACTCAACCCACGTACCCCACGTAATATGATTAACATGATATGAATACTTCATATATTAGCTTGGCTAATATACCACATACCCCATACGTTAGCCAAGCTAATATATGGGTTATTCATGTTACGTTAGTCATATTACATGGGATACGTGGGTTGGGTTTTCACGTTAGAATATATATATATATATATATATATATATATATATATATATATATATATAGCTCCTCTACTTAAACTGCCAAGGGCTAGCGAGCCCTCATAAAAAAAAAAAACGCCCTAAAATGGTTGGTCTAGGTCAATCATCTCGATCTGTTATTTCTATAGGAAACTATGGGAAATGGATCTAATGTTGCAACTATCCTTGAATCAATTTTTAAGAATTGGAGTTTCTCTTGATTGGATGCTAGTGGAAGGTCAAGGGGACTGGCATTGGGGTGGAATACTCGTTGAATCAAAACATTAAAACAATGGGATTTCAACTTGGGCCAAGGAATCGACATTTTATCCTCTGAACTTGGGATCAAGAATACAGTTCTCAATATTTACGAGCTCTATTTGGATCGTGTCCCTTTCTGGGAAGTTGTTATAAAGAAATCTTTCATTGAGTCTGAGGCTCTTATCATTGGAGGGTATATTAATTTCTCATTAGGAATGGATAAGTTTAGGGGTCGAAAGCTAGATCCGATCCATTACTTGATTTCTTTAAGTACCAACTAGAAAGGAAGAGACTGGTTGATGTTCCACCAATTCAAATTTTCCCTACATGGAGAAAAAATAGGGTAGGGGAAGAAAGAATTACAAAATGCTTTGACTAATTTCTGGTATCTAAGTCCCTCCTAGATGGCCATCTCCACCTTCGGTAATGGGTGGGGTTAAGAGGAGACTCAGACCATCATCCAATATGTTGAACTAGCAAGAGGGATGAGAAAACTAGCAAGCCCCTTCAAATTTAATTATGAATGGATCAAGGAGGAAATCTTTATGGAGTTGGTAAAAGAGCATTGGATCTCTTTTGACCCAAGCTAGGGGGAATCGGTTTCTTCCCACTTCTCGTCCAATCTTAAGAAGGTTAAACAAGCTACAATCACATGGGCACATCAAAAACAAGATAGAGAGGAGCATGAGTTAAAGGAGATTGAAGATGCATTAAACATTATCTTTGAGTCTGATGATGGAGGAATCTCCTCATTTGAGACAAAAGACAATCTGCTTCAGTTGGAAAAGAAGAAGAGGAAAATCTTGGAGGACAAAGAGGTTGCATGGAGGTTGAAAAGTCAAGCGATCTAGATGGGAAAATGAGATGAGAATACTAAATTTTTCCAAGCCTATGCCAAAGGTCGGAAACTCTCCAATACGATTTGGAGTATGAAGAACAGTCAAGGACAAGAATTTTTCACTTTTGAGGAATTGGCTAGGTTGGGGAAAATCCATTTATCATCCCTTTTCAAAGAAAACAACCAGACCTCAATGGCATAAATTGTTCAATTGGTCGGTTACTTCCCAGGATTTGTCGATGAAGAGGCCAACAGAGGCTTTATGGAGGAAGTTATTGAGGAGGAACTTAAGTAAGTGCTTCATGGATTTCAAAAATAAAAAATCCCAGGACCAGACGGTTGGTTGGTAGAGTTATTTTTAGGATTTTTTGATCTGATTGGGAAAGAAATTTTAGAGGTGGTGGAGGAATCCAGGAAGTAAGGGCACATTCATGCTCCACTAAACTCAACCTTCATATCCCTAATTCCAAAATCAGACACCCCTCAATCCTTTGAGTATTTTCGTCCCATCTCTCTATGCAATGTAATCTACAAAGTTATAGAAAAGATTATTGCCAAAATATTAAAGCCCATCCTGTCAGCCTCAATTTCCAGGGAACAATTTGTATTTTTGGAAGGTAGGAAGATTCATGAGGCTATAGGGGTGGATTAGGAAGGGATCTACATCATGAAGACAAGAAATCTAAAAGGAGCGGTTGTCAAGATTGATCTATCCAAAGCATATGACGGAGTAAATTGGATTTTTATCCGACTCCTCCTAACTCACTTGGGGTTTGAAGTTCCATTTATCAATTGGGTTATGGGTTGTATATCATCCACCTCCTTTGTTGTTCTCATTATTACTTCAGCCTCTCATTTTTCCCATGTTGAAAGAAGCCTCCAAAAAGGATGTCCTTTATACCCCCTGCTCTTCCTACTGGTGGCAGAGGGCCTTAGTCGTGCCCTGGCTATGAAAAATTGTGTGGGATCTTTCATGGTATTCCTGTCTTTCATACATTACTCTTAAGTCATCTGTTATTTGTGGATGATGTACTAATTTATGTGATGGTCATAGGGGTGATGTTGAAACTCTCTCAAATTTCCTGGAACTTTTCAGCAGGTCCAAGGGTATGTAGATTAATGTCATGAAATCCACTCTTTCAGTCTATAATATGAGTGAAAAAGAAAATATATATATATAAATCTATTTTCTCCTTTGATTTCAATGATTTCAACTTGGGGCTCAAATAACTAGAATTTCAATTAAAGCCAAATTGTTACTTAAAATCAGATTGGTCCTGGCTCATTGCCAAACTGGAAAAAGGACTAAAGGTCTGGAGTTATAGATGGCTTTCTCGAGATGGAAAGTCAGTTATGGTAAAATCTGTGTTGGAGGCCATCCTTGTTTATTGGATGTCCTTAGATTGGATTCCCAAAGGAGTTCTGGAAAAACTTCACAGGATGTGATTCAAATTTATATGGGTGGGTTCATAGGACAAATTTGTGTTGCCTTGGGTAAGATGGGATATCTTGGCAACCCCTAAATCTTTATGGGGTTGGGGGTTGAATAATATATTTCTCTTTTCTAAATCTTTGGCTACAAAGTCCAGGTGGAGGATAATCTATACACACATTATGTGGACCAGTGTGGTCAAGCAAAAATATATATTTTTGGACTCTATATTAGATTGGATCATAAACCCAATCAAAAAACATACCAATTTCTCTATTACTTGGAAGGCTACCCTAAAATATTTTTTCGTAGTGGGAGATGGGTTGGCCTAGCATATTGGGTATGGGACCAAGGTCCATATTGGGGAAATTTTGTGTACGAGAAGTGAGGGTCACCACATTTTATCACCCGGTTTGATTCAAGTCCTACAGGAGAAAGGTTTATTCCATCTCAGTTAGGTGGCCTATCCCACACAGACTTCAAGTTGGAGCCAATCCTGGTATGATGCCAATCAGTTGGGATTGTACGAGGACCTCTCATCCCATTGGTCGAATTATGTCCAAGCTCTCAAAGTATCCCATATTCGAATTGTGGACCGTGAAGATGAACTTATTTGGAATCTCTCCCCATTTGGGTATTACACCCCAAAATTGGGATATATTCATATACATATCAATCGCCATCTCAGGGAACCACTTTGGTGGTGGAAAATCTTGTGTAAGGTTCATTGTCCACAAGAATTTTCATGTGGTGTTTAATAATCAACAAAGTACCAACCTGGGATAAGATGAAAAATAGACGCTTGGAAGCAACAGTTGTTTCTTCTTATGCAAGTTATAAAATGAGACACACCTTCAACTTTTCCTCATTTGCCTTTTGTACACCAGAACTGGAAAGAACTAGCTATGGATTTGGGATAGAACTTAATATGGGAAAGTCCTTTAATAGAACAAGCCTGGAGAGAATGGTCATCGAGAAGATCAAATAGAAGGGTAAAATCACTTCCCCTCATTGTGGCTTGGGGGTTTGGATAGCCAGAAATTTGGCCATTTTCAAGGACAAGACCCCTACTCTAGACATTATTTCAGCTCAGGGTCTAATTATCCTCTCACACTTCCCTCGGGAAAAATATGGAGGAACAATCATAGTTTCTCCTTCGATGTAGATTAATCACTCTATCCCCTGGGCGTACTTTGACGGGGCATCTGAAAACAACAACCAATCCTATGGGGGAGGGGCACTTCTCTTTTTCTCAGAAAATCACTTCTTCAAACTAGCAATGGGACTTGGGAATGGAACAAACAACTTTGCTGAAATAATTTCTTTGAGGCTTCTTCTTCTTTTTTCCAAAGAAAATGGAGTGCACTCTACCCAAATCTTTGGGGAATCTACTCTAGTCATAAACTAGCCTATAAAATCACAACAATGTCACAACATTCAGTTGCTTTTTATTCTTAAAGAATTTCTCGGATTATTGGATACTTTTGATTTTATTACCTTACATCATGTCTACAGGGACCTCAACAGGGAAGCAGGCACATCATCTAAAGTTCGCTTATAGATGGCTTATGGGAAATGGTTGATCACTGAAGTCAAGGAGGGAGACCACTATGACTACTATCACAAACCTTTCAATGAGGATCTCCTTCTCCCAATAGTACTCAACTAAAGGGGATCTTATCTTATTTCAACAGGAATTGACTAGCTTTTTTATTTTATCTTCAGACTCTTTTCTTTATGTATATTTTGAGTTATACAATTTCTAGAATTATACTGGATCTCTTTTTGTATATGATCGGAGGTTATTTTTTGTAACATTGTATGATCGGTTGCTTCTCTTAAAAGAGAATATCACTACAAGGTTTTGTGGCTCCTGAGTAACCCTTGGTACCATCTAGACCTCTTATGTTGAAGGAAATACATGGCAACATGTACTCTACAAAATGTAAATTTTATCTCTTTGGATGAATAAAATTTATGCTTTTTCCGAGGAAAAACAATATATATATTCAAAATAATATACATATACTAACGTGAAAACCCAACCCTATCTTATGAATTATGAATTGTTTTATTTAATTTAAAAAATAAGTGTGAATAATATGTATAATCTATGTCCCCCGAATGGAGTGTCATTGGGAACATTGCATGATTGGACAAGTGGGACACCTGGCCATAGCCCACACAACATCACGCCACTGCAAAACGCACTCCCACCAAGCATTTAAACCATGCATTCATTTTATCGATCGACGTACCCCCACTTTCATCCTCGCACAAAGCCAGTTATGGAAATGGCGTTCCATCTCACAGAAGTGATTAATGCAATGGGTTGGCCTCCTAACTAGTCCCATCGCAAGCCCTGGATTCATGGTTTTTGTTCCGCGCAGGTGGAGCCTTTGGCCTATTCGCATCCTTCTCCTCTAGCTCCTTCCAGTCACATTTTCATCTGAGTTTTTTTTCACCTTTGGTTCGATCTTACCCCTTCGCTCCTCCACCATTTCGAGCTCCTCCCTCCGCTCCACCTTGGTTCATTTTCTTCCTGATGTCACGCCAACGAGGAAAATCTAAGCGCGGGGTGGCTTGGTATAATGCCAGGGGCAGAGGCTTGCAGGGTCATGGTAGGAAAGCTCCTCAAAACTTGCCTCAGGCTCCTATCTGTGCCTCCACTCTGAAACTCCCTCCTAAATGAGCTACCACACTGGAACTCCCTCCTTTGTCCTCTCCTTGGTCTTGTAGAGTGTAGTGGTTTGATAGTTTGGGAAATTCCCTTGGATTTTCACCAAAGCTCAGCCTAGAGCCGCCACCCATCCATCAGTCTCCACCCC
>ML802245.1:20837-81841 GCA_009831015.1 Picea engelmannii
TATATATATATATATATATATACGGTTACATTAAGTTGTTTTTGTTTTCAAAATTAAGATAAAAAAATTACTCACAATATTACTAATTAAGTTGTCTTTGTTTTCAAAATTAAGATAAAAAAATTACTCACAATATTACTAATGTTCATCAGAAAAGTTTTATTCAAAATGTTCAACCCATTTAAAACATTGGAATAAAGAAAATGTCATAATATCAACTGTTTCATTAAATAAAGCATACAATTATTACAAATATGAAATAAGAGGTTATTCAATTTTAATATAAGTCATTGACTTTACATGTAAATTTATGAAATAAATAAGAAATATTGTTCTTTGAGTAAAAAGAGACATTAAAAATCTACTCAAAGATGTGATTGAGTACCTATTCCTAGGCATGCAATGCTTAAATGAGAAATCTTAAAAAAAAAAATTGCATGGAGAAATTCCACAATCAAGAAAAACATTCCATCTCATAAAGTCATTTTACATGTACCAATTTTTTAATAAATCTCACAACATCTTACAATTTTCTTTGTGGACTATGGCTTCATTTATGGATGGAGTAACCAAAGACTATTTTTATAAAATTAGAATCAAAATGGTATTGAAAATATCTATCTAAATTGAAATAAAAGAAAATAATATTAATAATAACAACAACAAAAAAATCTTCACACAATCATTTATCAAAATATATATTTATAAATGTGGGTATTTTTACACAATCATTTATAAATGAGGGTACTTTTATATCTAAAACATAGAATAACATACAATAATTAGAATTCAAATCAATTGTTATCTATATATTGTTTACTTTTAAGATCATCATGGATCTTGAATGTAACATTCTTATCTTCAAACCCCAAACTAGCGATGTGTATTGTAAATATAGTATGTGGCCGAGAGCCAAGTGATGTATATTGTGAATGTGATGTATGGCTGAGAGCCAATATGTAAATGATGTAAATTGAAATATAATGAATGAAATGTATCGTCTGTTACAATGAACATGGATGGAGATTGGGGGCTAAGTATCCACAAGAGAGGGTAGGGGTCCAAGAGGGGGGAGTTACCCATCTATTAAACCAAAACCCATTTCCTATTTTTTCTCTAAATTATCCTTGCCATGAACATTCCATTAGTTGTTGAGTTTTCTAGAGCCCAATCATTGAATTCATGTAAGAGAGTTGGTGTGAGATTCACTTCCCATAGTTATTGAGAGCATGGGGGCTAAGTACAATCAACTTGGGTAAGAGTGCAAGTCAAGCAAGCAAGAGAAAGGGAGGAAATTCATATGGGTACGAGAGAAGATTTTACACATTCACGTTTTTCCATAGAGAGATGTTTCTACATGGAGTTTTCTGGCCAACAATGGAGTTCTGAGTGTGGGAGGTTGAAGGCCATTGTGGTGGACATGCTTGGTTGTTGTTTGGATTTGTAATCTCATGAAAAAAGAGGTTGTGTTCTTGGGAGTGATGTGTTGCTCGAAATTCACCAAAGAAGCACACATTTTGTTGTTGTGTGAGTTTGTGGTTCAACTATTGAATTCTTGAGATCTCAGCAAGTAAAATTCATGTCCAACCTATGTTGGAAGCCTTGGAGGGGAGTGGAAAGGCCTAAGGTAATGTGAGCAGTGAAGGGGGTTCCATCACTTGGGTTGTGGAGGTTGAGGGGAAGTTTTTTGGTGAAATGGAATTAGATGAGAGTTTAATTGTTGAAAGGGGGACATTAGCTAGCCTTAGGGACCTCTGTCTCTTGTGGTTTCATATCCCTAGCTAGAGGGTGTCTTGTTGTTGAGAAGTGGAACAAGGCTATGGTTGTGACGAACGTCCTTCCTTTGCAGTGGGTTGCACATTTCATTAAGATATAATTGTTCTTATTTTTTGTGTTTATTCATGTTAATTGTTGCTATAATTGTCGTGCAACTTACCATGAGTTAAAATTGGTTATCATTGCTTGTTGTGAGCAGAATGATGCATTTAAATCCATATTTATGTAGTTGAATGCTATTGTATTTTATTTAGTTGTTTCTAAGCACATTTAAACAATTATATTTATGTTTTTAGGAAGCAATAGAGAGTTACATGTGAATGAATGTCATGTTGAGTAATATTTTCGCATATAGATTTAATATCAATTTTTTTTACTGATTCGTTTTAGTAGTGACGTGACCCAGCTGGGGGCTAGGTACATTACAAAGTGGTATCAGAGCTACTGGTTTGACAGTTGACCCATATGGGCCAAGAACCAATGGGAATTTGAGTAAATTCATTGTTGCAATTTTTTGTTTGTGACAGATTTGGAGAAAAACGAAGAATTGAGGGAGAATCCTCAAATCCGTGGGAAAAATAAAGTTTGAATGACTCTGGACAATTTAAGAGTGTTAATGGAGTAGAGAAGTTAATTTGTAGATAAAAAAATTCAACATGGAATGGTCGAAATTCAAGTTTTAATGGATTCCTGTAGAGTTACAAGAAGTTTGACGAATCGACGGCAAAGATCACTTCTGATCTCGAGATCGATGAATGGGATTCGTCATGATAAATTAAATAATCCATGAGGTTCGGCCGTTTTGAAAGGTTGAACAAATCAATGGACGAGATTCAATTTTGGTGGGTGAAAGTTGAAGGAAATTGATGGTCCAGATTCATGTGGATTGTGCTCAAAATTTTATAAGTGTTGGAGTTCATTGAAATATTTCGTCGACGACTGATGGTCAGATCGAGGAGATTTGTGGAGGTTTTGAAGTTCTCCAGCCGAACTCGTCGATAGTCGATGATCGAAATAGTGAGTTTGGAAAAGAGTTGATTTTAGCCAAAATAAATCTATGATTGTTGACAACTGATGGTCGGGGATTGACTGATTTTGGCCAAATTTTTCAAAGTGTCAAAGTTTACTAATGAAACTTGTCGATGACCGACGAATCGGGGATCAACAGGATTTGAGGAAACTTTCACGCGTCCAAAGAGGATCTTCGTTTGTTGATGGCGGATGGTCGAGGATCAGCGAAATCTAGCGAAGGTTTCATGCATTTAAGGGGATTGTTGATCGTCGATGATCGACAAATCGAGGATCAATAGATTGTGACGATATTTTTTACTTGTCCAAGAGAGGTGGTCGATCACCGATGTAGGAAAAGAGTATGATGACGTCATCATCCATGCATCATGCCATGTCATCATCCATGTGTCATGCCACGTCACCCAAGTTGACACCTCAGGATGACGTTTCATGCCATGTCAGCATCAAAGTGTCATGACACGTCAACAATATCCACATTAGCCTAGAAGTGGTTGATAGCCCATGGTTAGTTAGGTCGATTTTGAAAGTGTTTTTGATAGTCATTGGGGATCATCGATCGTCAATGGGTCGATGGTCGGGTGTCGACCGAATTAGTGAGTAGTTTTCATTCGCCAACAAAGATCATCAATGGCCAACAATTAAATCAAATGATTTATAATTGTGCGCAAATCAGTCATCGAGGAGTTGGTTTGATGGTCGACGGTCAGGTCGATGGTTTGGGGAAAACGTTGTGTGCATCCAAAGGAGAACGTTGGTCATCGATGGTCGATGGAGAACAGATAAACAACTCATATTACTCGTGATTTGAGACCAACGGTATAGATTTAAAAGAGTTGTTATAGTATTAAAAAAATCAAATATTTAAGAATTTTTCTGGGTTTTTACATGTCATGAACTTGCGAGCCAATTTTGAGGCCCTAAACAATGTTTTTAGGTAGTAGAAACCCACGAAAACATGGTGTATCAAGGTAAGTTATGTATCTACAACTCAAATAAAATAAATCAGAGAGAGTTATCCAAATTATGATTTTAGGGGCTAAATTTCGTTGAAGGGCTAATTTTCCATGGTTTTTTCAAAAATGAGATTCACTATTTTAAAAATGATTCGCCCAAATTCTATAGGATAAAATTATTTTACCTTAAAAATCGCCAAAATTTTATAAAAACTATATAAAATCCTTAGAAATTTGAATATTTTTACAAAAATATCGCCAATCATTTATAGTTGGAATATGAAGGATTAGTAAAATTCGCTAAGGTTCCTACATTTTAAAATAAATTTCCATCCTTAAAATCATCCATGTATCCAATGATCTAAATGGTTTGCAAAACGGAGCTCGTATGAGAAAGTTACAACCAAAATAGTAAGGATAAAATTTTGGCACTGGATTTACGTCTGGAAGGAGTAATCCATGCTTAGAAGTTTGTTTGGGGAACATGAGTAGTCAATGGAAATCTTATGACCCATAGAATCTAGTGGTGGAGCCAAAATTGGGTTATGGGTACCTGCAAATTTTCTAGTAGTGAAAGATGACACTTGTAACATATAGGGATAAATTGGGTAAAACAATCAAAACTTCTCCAGACCACAAATTTCAGCTCGGAGCTCATATTTGAGAACAAAAATAGTTGTTGGAAAGGAATTGAGGAGTAGAAGACATTTGTCAGCCCAAAATTTTGAATTGGTCATTATATTTTCTCATAAAGTGATAAAAGAGATTGTTGTAGCTGTAAATGGGTGGAAATTGCAGCATGTGGGTGTTGTAACTTTTCTCTTAGAACTTAGATTGGGGCAGGATTGCAACCATTAGAAAGATGTTTCGAAGAAAAATGCATTTAAGGAATCAAATTCTAGAATAGTGAATTAATATTCTTCATAATTTGAAAATGATGAATGACATATAATCTAATTAATAAATATTCTGCAATATGCTTAATTCTAACAACAATTGTTGCATGCACATTGTTGTAGAATTATAGATACATAAAAGCAAACCTTAGTTCCTACATGAGAACTAGAGATATGAATGATACTCAAGGGTCGTATAGCCATGAAGAAGAAGTTAGAGGTCTGCATGTCAGTATGGGTAATGTTGAAACTGAGTCTAATGGAAGAAGAGACATGTAGGAGCCTGTAACTATGAGAAAAAGTCTAAAAAAAAATATGTAGAGCTATAGGGCCGATAATGAGAGGATCATGAAGGCTCGAGAAGAGATACTTCAAAGCCTGAATATGTTGCAGAAGCAAGTCAACAAATGTTCAGGCATAAGGCAAGAAGCTAGTTCCAAGCAAGTGGAGGTGTCTAGGTCTCATGATAGGAGGGATGATCATGGAATTTCTAGATGATCAAAGAGTATTAGCAAGAATCAACATCACCATTCCCCATGACACTCGACCAGAAAAAAATATGCACGATCAAGGTCGACAAGAAGCCCAAGTATATCTTTCAAGCTCCCTTGTTTCCTAACACCCTTTCTCCACTTCTATCCATCATTTTTCCCCATTGGTACTTTTTGGGGTTATACACTCGTAGAATTGTGTTTTTGCAAAACATGAAAACAAATTATCAAGGTGAGATTTAGGAGAGAGACCTTCATCCATGGAGGTAGTTTGACATGCGATATTCACTTCCTTATATTAATTGTTTCCATTGGCTTCTCAGGCAAAGTTTGGACAATTAATCCTTTCTTGTTTTTTCTGTTAAAATGATTGTACCCATGGCATGTACTGCATTTAGATGAAATTTATTAATAATGGATTACCTAAATATAGCACCATCCATCTATATTTTTTTGAATGGATTTAGGGAGCCCCTTCTCGATATCTAGCTTGGTACATATCTTTCTTTTTAACCATGGGAATTTGTAAATCGTTAGAGTGACTCATGCTAGGCCCATGATCAAATCAATTGGCTACCACTATAACCCAAGAGTATATATAGTATTATGTAAGCAAGATATACCAATAACTTGTGACTTAGCAAGGGTCGAGGCATCCAGAGGCACACCAAAGTGGACCTTTATCCAAGAGGGATCTACCCTTCTAGCCTTATCACAACACTAGAGTCCCATAGAAGATTTGAACCTGGGTGGAGAGATTGAAAAGCATACCTCCCAACCATCTCATCAAACCACCTCAACCCTACATTACTACATATCCTCACACAAAAGTATTAGCATAGCTTCAGAACAACTCAATCAAAATATATATTCCCCTTCATTATTAAGTCTCCTTTAAAATATCCTCCCATAATTGAAGTTTAATTATTCTCATAACCTACTTATATGGTGATGGCTCCAGAGAATTTGAAATAGATATCAGTACTCACAGAATATGGTGATTGTTGAAGCCGCCTTTTTCATTTGGTTCAAATCTATTTTAAAAGTCAAATGTCGGTTCTTAAGTTCTTTTTCGCTTCGTCACATTCACCTACTAAAAATCTCATTAGTCTCGACATGAAAAATAGCGAGGGATGTGATGTTTCATAAGTTACCACTTATTATCGTTAAATGAAGGTTGTTGCTTTTTGTACCTCGGAATATCACTCTTCGAGAGTTACAAGTCACAAGATTTACAAACTCCGATGTGCGAGGTCGCGAAAAGTTTTAAAATATTACCTCAGGTGAACGCTAAGAGTGAGACCATGTAAACCCCAGTCAAGTGTTGTCGGGATTTCGCGTCTCGACGTTCACTCTCTCCTAAAACATTACCGCTCAAAATCCGAAAGACGAAGCCACGAAACTTTTACCTAAGTAACCCAAGTTAGAGTTAGGGTTGATTATCTTTGACCATGATTTAATTTTCTCAGGATTTCGCGACTTAGCATACATTCCTCTCGGAAACTATAGCTTTGAAGTCTCGAGCCATGAAGTCGCGATATAAATTAAAGCGTAGTCAATTAAAACACTTAATCCTAGTTACGTCCTTTCTTAATTAAATCTAATCATCGCAATCTCAAGTTTTAGAGGCTCGAAAGGTTAGAGTTAAAAGTCCCAATACGGTGAACGTCGAAATGTTGATTTAAATCATGATTAAGGAAGCCAAGCCAGCATAATCAATGTTTAATGCAAATGATAATAATGCACAGTTTATGAGGTAATTTCAAATTTTCTTTGCGCCAGCTTGTGCCACGAACCGTCGAATTTTATGGCATTAATTGGAAATAAGACGAAACGACAAAGTAAGGATATGTTTTTTATTGCCAAAATCTCTATCTAAATGTGATTGGACCATTCTGTTCGTAAGGACATCGATATGTTAAATGGTCGAAGATATAGATCTTTTTCTTCCTATTTTATTCATAAAGTTCATTTCTATCCTGCACAGAGAATTTTTTCTCAGTAAGCTAACTTCTATATGTATACACATTTTTATTGCAGAAGAGCTAAGTTACAATCCCCTGTCATGGCCCCGCGAAAAGCATCCAAGGCAAACGCTAAGGTTTCAGGACAAGGTTCTGATAATGTTTCGGATACTTCACCGTGAAGCATTGATTCCGTATGAACCTGGTCATACGTATCAGAGGTTTTGCAATCAAACTTGGTGAATTGTTCGGACGATTCCAGTGACAACAAGAAAGACGACATGACTACCAAATACAAGATCATCGTCCAGGCAGAGATGCACAAAGTAGCGGCCAGGCCACGCCTTTTGCCTTACTATGACATGATCCGATGGGCGCTAGATCATGTAGACATCCCTACCAAAACCATCATCAGCGAGCAAAAGGTCACTGTTGGGAACTTTAGACCAAAAAACTTACAGACGATGTACAAGTTACCTCCCACGTCGGACTTCACATACAATGCAGAGTTTCTAGAGGGTTTTAAACAGAAGGAATGCGAGCAATACGTGAAAATTTTATCTAATTTGATCAAGGATTGGGTCTCACACCCAGCGAAGTTCAGGGTAGACAGCAATGGAATTTATTCCATATCTTCTTTGGAACCACAGTTCAAATATGTAGCGATGATGACCTATAGATTGTACGGGAGGGAAGACACCACGCATTTTTTCCTCCCATGGGTGCCTTTGATGTACACGGTAGCAAAAGGATCTTCTTTCGACTGGGCCAAAATATTATCAAACAGTCCGACCAGTTAGATTACAGAATATCGGATGCAGAAAGCAAGTGGGAAAGCTGCTTCATTTTTTATGTCTGCATACCTTATGGACGCAGTATGTTCCATGACGCCTTTTCCCTTGATGAATTGGAGCTGGGCTCCATCGGATGTTGAGCCAGTCCATGTATACCATTCTAAGCTTTGGGAGGACAAGGCTTTGGATTTCGTATACGAAATCTTCAACTAGGTAATGGTACCGATGCATGTTGCCATCTTCAGTAATACGCCACCAGGATATCGGATAGCATCACAGAAAATTTAAGCAGAGTGGCTAATTGGTACGTCGAGAAAGAATTTTCATACATCAGGGTTTTTGACGCTTCCATCCCTTTGCATTCTTTACCCTTACTTATACCCGACAGGCTGGCTTGTCGTGAGATCGCCAGGCAAACTGTAATTGGTGGTATAAGTAAAGAACTGAAAGGGTATTCAAAAAAGGTATGGCCACCTTTTCCTATTCATTTAAACATCTATTCATTATTAGAATTCGGGCATGCAAAGGCTGAGGCAGCAACCCTAGAAGATATAAAGTTGGTTCACATCGAATTCAAGAAACACAATCCACATAGGGTCATGAGTAATCATGTGGCCAACTATGGCCTTAAAATATTTGAGCACGAGAATTCGTCTCACGATGATATTTTCTGAGGCGCGAAATCTTATGACGAGGTTTTGGCTCGAATACAAGCCCTGTCGCCCGAAGAGAGGGTCGATGTTATCAGAAAAATGTTATCGGTGACACAACAGGGTCTACTTGTTAAAGTAGAAACAATTCAAAGCAGCTTCCATCTCATTGATCAGATGTTGAAAAACCTCTCTTTTAAAGAAAGGGAAGCCGGAGTAGCTCGGGTGGCGTTCCAAGAGGCTATTATAGCCACAACGAGAAGGGAAAAAAACAGTAGTTCTAGTTTTCCCATCGCAGAGAAGACCAGGGGTAATATCTTGTTGAAAGAATGGGAGCGAAATATATCTGAAGGCAAACAACAAGCTATGAAGCTAAGGAAATCTTGCAAATAAATTTTCGGTTTGTTAAGTGAGATTTGGTTGGGTTCCGATGGTGAAAGTGGCATGGAGATACTGGGTCAGATCAATACAGATAAATATATGCTAAATATCAAGGAAAATGAAGAAATAGAATTAGCCGAAATATCACAAATAACTCAAACAGACATAGTGCAAATATTCAAATGGCTAATTAAACAGAGTATATTGTTATGCTCTATCAATGCCAAATATCAACAGGTGGAAGGAAAGCTTCCACTATTGATGAAAGACTGCTATATTTTTTAGGAAAATAATCAAGCAGAGCCATCTAAGTTGATATCATAGCTGATGGAGAAGTGCGTTATTTGCACGGAGCATGTGAAGAGGCAGGTTTTCAGGTACCAAATGAGAACAGAGATAAAGAAACAAAACATTTTGACTCCTTTGATTGTAACCGAAAACCTCTGGAACTATTGAGATTCCAGCGCATAAAAATTTGTATAAATATACATTTTAAAGAAAGAAAAAAGGCTGGACATTTTTGATTAATTGTAATAGAGACCGTCTCTTTTCGAGAATTAACACAAAGTAATCTGGAGATTCCTAATTCCGTCACTACTGTGTTATGAGTTTGTTCTCTCTGTTATTTCATATTCATTCTTATTTCACTTATATAGATCTGATGAAGGTTGCATTTCAATTTAGTAAAACTTCTACTGCAGTGATTAATATTTAGCTATCTATTGTTTACAGTTTTTCCTCTGTATCGGCTACTAGTAGGTACAAGACCTGTGAATCTTTAGGTTGTCATATTTTATACTTCATCGGACTACAGAGTGAGATTCCCTCTCAATAGGAGCCTTATTCTATAGACAACTTAATGTTTTTCCCATAATTCATACACAATTTATTTCTAATATAACGCATTTACGGAAAAAGGCCTTTGGTTTGTGTTTTGATTTTAATATTGATTACTAAAGTTCTCTTTTTTTAAATCAAATTGATACAGCATAAAAACTTTCGGTTTTCTTTAAAAAAAATTGTTCCTCTATGACTGTCCCTGCTGTAAGACAACCCAGTATTGAACCCGACTTAACAGATCAAACCCATATCACTTTAAATATTTTTGATACCATACTTAAAATGGCTAACACCCGGGTAAAACTTGAACGTTCATGGGCTGCAATTGAAAGGAATATACACATCCAGGAATAGTTGGAACCCAGACAGCGACAACCTAGAAATCAACCCTAGCTTCCTTTCTCGAAGGTATACGCTCCTCCCTTTTTTCATCTTACTACCTTTCGGATGCCTAGACACTGTACTTTTTAAATCCTTAAGTACAAACTCTAGAACAACATCTTTTTGGCGTCGTTGCCGGGGATGAAGTTACAAAACCTTTTCCCTGGGAAGAACGACATATTTTCAAGTTTCACCCTTTGATAGTGAAAAAAGAGTGAGCACTTTCTAAAGGATTTTCTTATCTTTCACTTGGTGACTCTACGTATAAGTATGCTAGCATCCGGTCGAAGGAATACCAGACAAAACCCAGAGAACAAGCAGACCACGCCTGTTTCAGATCCCAAAAAAATACTAAAAGCTAGAGGTTCTCTTAAGCTGACTACTGCAGTCTATCATCTTAAAAACCCTCATCCCAAGACCAAAAGTTCCCGTGAACCTTCAACTTCGCATAGTACACCTCCCGAAACCACTAATTCATTTTTATTCAGCTCTGTGGTTAAAAGTGAAATCCTTATGAAAACCTCTGTCAGACACAAAGGTAAAAACCTGGCAGTAAATTTATCAGTAGTTGATACCCCGTCGACTCTCCTTTCAGACTTCTCGACCTCACCAAGTCTTGGAGAGTATACTATATACTCAAATCTCACACCCGCGGGATCCCCTGATTACGTCTCCTGCAAATCCAAAGAGCCAAGTCCTCGCATCTCCATTCACTCGTCCTCGCTTCTCTCATCTCCCGAAGAAGCTAAGAATCCATTTTTAGTCTTCCAGAACACGCTATATAACACACCCTATTCCCGTCAGGTAATACCAATGGCGGCCACTGGAGGAGGAGCAGGGGGCCAAGCGCCTCCCTGCCCCCACAGAGTTTTCACTAAAGTGTCTGCGAGATATGCACCTTTAGTTCTACCCGCACCTCTTCATGACCTTCCTGAAAATTATATAAAAAATTTACCAAAATTTACAGGGGAAGGGGACTTAACTGCGGTCGAACATATAAATTTCTTTGATCAGTTCGTTGATATTCTAGGTCTGGAACACGAAGATTCTAGGTCTGGAACACGAAGACGTTTATTCAAGATTATTTGTTCAAACTTTTGAAGGACAGGTACGAACCTGGTTTCGAAGCCTACCCGCAGGGTCTATCCTATTTTACGATGCCTTTCTTAGACAATGGGGTGAGAGAAAAGACCACTTATACTATCTAACTGAGTTCGGATCTTTAAAGAAAAGGAATTCAGAAACAGTTATGGAATTTATCCAAAGATTTAATAAACTGTATAATAAGATCCCAGCCGAAGTCAAACCCTCCCAACCCACAGCCAAAGTAACCTTCGTTGGAGATTTCAAACCTGACTTCGCCCTTCTCTTAAGAGAAAGGCGAGGGGCTACCTTAACCCGAATGCAGGATGATGTTGTGGAAATTGAGTCTAACATGATGGCCTCTGGTAAGTTGAAATCTAGGATAGAAACGGGGAGCAAAGAAACCAGACATTTTAGGGAACAAGCGAGACCCTCTGGATCTAATAGATCTACAGACGACAAAATGGATGATATGGCTAGGGTAATTAAAGAATTGTCAAATAAGATTTCCAGAATGGAGCTAGACCAATCCAAGAGTGATCCTTTCATTAAAAGAGAATTCATAAGAAACCCCAACCCTCGAAATCAACAAAGGCAGGTTAAAAATGAAGATCAGAAAATCCAAACCCCTTTGAAAAATGAAAATTTTATAGGAGGAAATGACCTGGAAGATTTCGAGGGACTTGAAGAAGACGTGAAAAAATTGGGCGACGACTGCATTCAGCCCTATGTAACTAAAGAAGATTATGAGAGGTCGTTGAACACACCCCAACTGTCAAATGAAGAAGATGATATAAACAACAATGACTTCGTTGCATGTCAAGAAATGTCTGATTCCATGACAGCTGGGGTCCAATCAAGGTATAACTTGAGGTCTAAAAACAAACCTACGTCGATTCCTCAACCGAAGAAAATTCTCCCTAGAGGTGAAATATATGTTCTTGCCCCGAAAGAGACTGAAACATTCAACAAAAAAACAAAGGAGGCAGACTCTTTGAACCTCAAAATGAAGTTGAGACCCAAACTAGGGAAATCAAGACAACTGAGACACCCACACTAGTAAGTAATCTCATGAGTAATAAGTCGGCTCAGACAAATAAGTTAGAGAAGAAAGAGCTTGAGGTTTTAACCAGGGAAACAGACAAAGGTGGCGGTGGTTTTAGTGTCGAAAATGAAATAAATAGGATCAAAATACCATTTCTGCTGGTTGAATTAGCAAAGAGCTCTGCATATCGAAAATAGAGAACCAAGGTGATAGGTTGTTCAGATCAAGAAAGTCAATCAGACGAAATAAATTTGGAAGATGACAAGCCAAATATCACTTTCGGTCCACATTTCGAGGGCGCCAAAGACACCATTGCTCCTTTCTATATCACCCTAAATGTGCATGATTGACTGCTGCATAACTGCATGCTAGATTCTGGAGCTTCACATAATGTGATGCCCAAAGCTATTATGGATAGACTAGGCCTCGAGATCACCCGACCTTACGGAGATCTCTACTCTTTTGATTCAAGAAGAGTCAAGTGCTTAGGTATGATAAAAGATTTAGTAGTCACCCTTGCACAGGTCCCAGTCAAAAGTGTTCCGATGGATGTAGTTACTGCTGATATCCCCCCAAAATATGGATTACTGTTATCAAGGTCGTGGGGAGCCAAACTTGGGGAATCCCTTCAACTGGACATGACTTATTCCACAATTCTCGCTTTTGGTGGGAAACTTACTAGGTCATACAGGGAAACGAGGTTATCCTATACTGTGAGCGATCCTTAGAATCCTAACAATTTTCCTGTTTACATTGTTGATCAAGGTCTAGGAAATTGTATTTTGTCTTTTGATGATGGTATAGATAGTTGCATAGAAGAAAACTACATAGATGAGAAAGATTCAGAAAATATGCATAGTACAAGGATCTGGAAAAAAAAAAATTACGGTGCTCTGTCATGTGAAGGAGCTGGTGCAGGAGCACTTTTTATGGCACCTGAAAATAGGTTTGTCGACTATTTTTCTTACAGGCTTCAATGGGATATAGACTACACTAACAATGTATGTGAATATGAAGCCTTAGTTTTAGGATTGGAAGCTGCCAAGAAACTGAACATAAAAAACCTGGAGGTATATGGAGACGTTGAGTTGATAGTCAAACAGATAAATCGACAATACCAGGCCAAACACCCGAGATTGAGAGCATATAGAAATTGTGCCTGGGATCTAATGGAAAATTTCTTCTCGTCTGTAAATATCCACTTCATACCACGCGCCGAAAATTTGCAGGCCGATTCGTTAGCTAAGGTAGCCTCGACTTTCTCTCCCCCCATAGCTTTTAAATTAAAATACCATATAGAGGTAAGGCACAAACCATCCATCCCAAACAACATACAACACTGGCAGGTTTTCGAGGATGACGAACAGATCATAAAGTTCCTCGAAGTAGTGGGTTAATTTTCTGAAACTCGCATCGATCAAGAGAATCAAAATGATCACATGTGGATCATGCAATAAGGAGAAGACCCTCAGGAGGTCCGAGAAAAAATTGCCAACCATCACATGTTAGTTTTAAAAAATAATCAGATTCCAAAGGGACTAATCCCCCTGGAGAGACTTTTCGATCAAAATGACATGCCTTTAAAATCTACTCTTCAACCTCAACCAGAAGAGGTTGAATATTGTGATATAGGGACAAAAGAAGAACCCGGGATGGTGAAAATATCAAATTATCTTTCTCCTGAGGTGAAAAATAAGTATAAAGATTTGCTTTCACGATATAAAGATGTTTTCTCTTGGTCTTACGAAGAGATTACTTACGA
Source organism: Picea engelmannii (assembly GCA_009831015.1). NCBI lineage: Eukaryota > Viridiplantae > Streptophyta > Pinopsida > Pinales > Pinaceae > Picea > Picea engelmannii. The sequence goes on from ML802245.1 coordinate 34,886, forward strand.
CACTACCGTGATTGAACACAAGATACCTCTGAAGCTTGGTATAAAACCCTTTAGGCAAAAGCTTAGACAAATCAACCCTATCTTATTACCTGTAGTCGAAAGAGAAGTCAAGAAGATTTTAGACACGAAAATAATAGTACCACTGAGATACTCCGATTGGGTGGCAAAACTGGTCCCAGTGAGAAAAAAGAGTGGATAGATTAGACTGTGTGTTGATTTCAGAAATTTGAATAAATATTCCCTAAAAGACAACTATCCTTTACCTAAAATTGATCACGTCTTAGAAAAGGTAGTCGAAGCAAATAGGATGTCTACGATCGACGGTTTCTCTGGGTACAATCAAATTGTTGTAAACGAACAAGATAAAGAAAAAACATCTTTCACTACACCCTGGGGTACATTCATGTATGATAAAATGCCTTTTGGTCTAATGAATGCAGGTGCCACTTTCCAGCGTGCTATGGATATCGCTTTCGTCGGTGAAAGAGACAAGTTTGTAGTTATCTACCTCGATGATCTAACCGTTTTTTCTAAGTCTGACGAAGATCATTTAATACATCTCAAACAGACTTTCGAAAAATGTCGCAGGTTCAGTCTGTCTTTAAACCCTAAAAAGTCTCATTTCGCCATGCGAGAAGGTAAACTCATGGGCCATATTGTGTCCTGAGATGGAATTAAAAGTGATCCCAGCAGGGTTCAATCTATAGACACAATAAATATTCCTAGAAATGTAAAGGAAATCCAGTCATTCTTAGGAAAGATAAACTTTTTGAGAAGGTTTATCCCAAACTTCGCTGAAATTGTGAAATTAATCATAGGTATGTTAAAGAAAAACAGTGAGGTAAAATGGATAGCAGAGGCCAAAGAATAGTTTTCATGTATCAAGAGGGTTATAAGCAAGGCACCTGTACTGGCAAGTCTCGACTATATAAAAGATTTTCTCATTTTCTCATTCGCTTCCAAGCACACCATTGTCGTGGTGCTCCTCTAGAAAAATGAGGAAGGTTTCGAACAACCGATAGTATTTTTCAGCAAAAGTCTCAGAGACGCAGAACTAAAATACGATATAATGGAAAAACAAGCATATGCTATGGTAAAGGCCTTAAAGGATTTTAGGACATATGTATTGCATTCCAAGATAATCGCGTATGTACCTACTAGCTCTGTAAAAGACATTTTAGTGCAGCCTGACAGTGATGGAAGAAGGGAATGGTGGCTCGCAAAAATTCAAGAATTTGATCTGGAAATAAAGTCGACGAAGCTGGTAAAGGGTCAAGGTTTGGCTAAACTCTTAGCTGAATCCAATTTTAGAGCCCTCGGCATAAATAGCATACAGGATGTGGAGAAGATGAAGATATGAACGAGCTCTACGAGAAAACAAGTGAAGTCAGAATCGAAGAGAAGTTTACATCCTCTGACTGGTACAAAAACATAGTATCCTACCTACTGACTTTGAATTGCCCAAGTGATTTATCTCCATCCAAAGCCAGAACACTAAAACTACATGCGGTCAAATACTATATATCTGAGGGTAAATTGTTTTGGAAGGACCCACTTGGCTTCATGTTAGTTTGTTTGGTTGAATCTGAAACAGATAAGCGAATTCCACGAAGGAGTGTGTGGGGGACATCATGCTTGGAGAGCGACAGCTTATAAAATCCTGAGGGCAGGGTATTATTGGCCTAAAAATTTCTCGGATGTAAATGCCAAAGTCATGGCTTGCGACCATTTCCAACTGTTCACAGGAAAGCATAAAATCCCAGCATTACCTTTAGTTCCAGTCAAAACAAAGGCTCCTTTTCAGCAATGGGGACTAGATTTTATAGGCAAAATTAACACCCATTCTAGCGCTCAATACAAATGGATCCTAACCACAAAAGATTACTTTACTAAATGGGTAGAGGCTATTCCTACCAGGAGGGCTACAAATTCGGTAGTAATAGATTTCCTAGAAGAAAATATTTTATCTAGATTTGGCTACCCCGAAAGATAGTAACCAATAATGCTCAGGCTTTTAAATCTATGGCTATGATAAGTTTTTTCCAAAAGTACAATATTGTACTCGGCCATTCTACAACATATTATCCCCAAGGAAATGGATTGTCCGAGTCTTCGAACAAGAGTCTGATCAACATAGTTAAGAAAGTGTTGAACGAGAACAAGAGATCCTGGCATGTACATTTAAATACGCACTATGGGAAAATCGGATTGGCACAAAAAAATCCATCGGCATTTCTCCTTTCCAGATGGTATACGGGATTGACGTGGTATTACCTATAAACTTGGCACTTCCCGTAATGAAACTATGGCAAGATGAGAAAGAAGAACCAAACCACGTCACAAGGAGAATAAATCAGTTGATCGAATTACAACAGCACAGGGTCGAGGTAGACGAAAGATTGCAAAAATATCAAGACGACATGAAAACGTTATTTGATCGTAAGACAAAATATAGAGAGTTTCTTCTAGGTGATTTGGTCTTAAGATGGGATGCTAGGAAGGAAGATTCAGCGAAACACGGAAAATTCGATCATATTTGGTATGGACCATTTAGAGTTGCAACTTCCGAAGGAAAAAATTCATTTTTATTAGAAAATTTGGATGGTAAAATCTTCAATGCCCCTGTCAACGGGCGTTATCTAAAACACTACATGAAATAATTGGTTCTCCAAGGTTTTCCATTGTATATATCGGTTTGTATTTGCTTTCTATTTCATGATTCCATTGAGGTAAGTTTTCAATTTTTATTAATTAGGTCAATATAAATAGAGATACACGGTTTTCAAATACATTTAACTCTTTTAAAGGACACTCTTTGTGTTTACAGGATTTTGGTTTGCAAATTAAACAAACGAAAGGAGAAAATAGAAGGTCATGTATCGGAGATTTTCATTTGCCGAAAATAGGTGACAGAAAAGGTTTTCGGTTATTTTAAAAATGGTAAGGTAAAGGTACGAACTCCTAAAAATTATGTTCCTTAAGAAAGCAGAGATTTCCAAAACATCATAAAGGTCTCATGAATCTAATTTTTTTACTTAATTGATTATTAAAAAGTATAGTTACTTGCTCTAGATCCTAATAATTTTAACTTAAAACACAAATAGGTGGTAGTTAAAACAAACAAAAAGTGAAGCATCTCTGGGGAAGGGTTTTCAAAAAAGCGGTTTTAATTTTTGACCCCTGCCCCTCAGCATACAAACATTTGTCTTTCACCTTTCTTTCGGTCTTCAGATTTGTCTTCTTAAAAGTGCCAAATGTATTTTCAGATTTATATACGTAGGGATAAGAGATTATGTTTAAACTTTGAAAGCTATAAGTGTGTTTTGGAAAGAAGGCTAGTCTTCACAACTCCTCGGTCTCTTACTAAACAAGTTATGCGTAGGTGGATCCTGACATTTCTAGGTTTTTCAACAGGTTCGAAGGGTTAAGGCTTACTCGAAGGAAAACCCCCAGAAAAATGTTTCCCCTTTTTCTCCTTGCGGACCAAGGTGTTGTGAAGGTCAAAGGAAGGTTGGCACCGAGTAATCAAAGTAAGTTGATAGACCTACATTGTAAAATATTACGCAGATATCACCCCTCATACAATCTGATTTCCCCCACTTCGTATTCTAAAAAGAAAATTATAAGACAGATGATGAAAGGAAAGTCATATCTAATTGTACATCTAGTCTGAGAGATGATGAAAGGAAATTCAGAAATGATTGCCCTCGTCTCAGCATTTAAATGCATAAATACATTTCGAAGTGGTGAAAGTAAATCCAGCAAAAAAAGGGGCAGATAACTTCACTGGGGTACTGAATAGGCCCACTGGCAATGAAGCAATATCTGAGATATATGTAAGGCTGTTATACATGAATTTCACTTGGCTCTGGTCATCAACTTTCTCGAGACTGGATCCACATCCTAAGTCTAGACGAGATTCCTCGATTAAAAAAATAAATAAAATGCAATAAATTTCGTTGGGTGTAAGCCAAAAACTGCAAGATCTATTGGATTTCCTAGAACTATTTTGATTTGTCTTAATGCAGACCTAAACTCAGTAAAGAGAAAGAGAAAGTTGTGAAAGGGACTGTAGTTGAGTGAGAAATATATTTGAGTATTGAAAAGACTTACAGCAGTGAAAAACAAAAATCTTTTCTTCCCTCTATTTATATTTTCCCTAAAGCAAGTTTCACAGAAGTGAAACCAGTGACTCCATTTACTCAATACAGGCACGTGGTCTACTGTTCTTCCCGCCTCATGGGGAAACGGGATCCCTAGTTGGAGTTGCATTTTTCATTTGGTTCAAATCTATTTTAAAAGTCAAATGTTGGTTCTTAAGTTCTTTTTCACTTCGTGACATTCACCTACTGAAAATCTTAGTAGTCTCAACATGCGAAATAGCTGGGGATGTGATGTGTCATAAGTTACCACTTTTTATCGTTAAATGAAGGTTATTTATTTTTGTACCTCGGAATATCGCTCTTCGGGAGTTACAAGTCACAAGATTTACAAACCTAGATGTGCGAGGTCGCGAAAAGTTTTAAAAGCTTACCTCAAGTGAAATCTAAGAGTGAGACCATCTAAACCCAAGTCAAGTGCTGTCGGGATTTCACGTCTCGGCGTTCACTCTCTCCTAAAACATTACTGCTAAAACTCTGAAAGACGAAGCCACGAAACTTTTACCTAAGTAACCTAGGTTAGATTCAGGGTTGATTAGCTTTGACCATGATTTAAGTTTCTCGGGATTTCGCGACTCGGCATACATTCCTCTCGGAAACTATAGCTTCGAAGTCCCGAGTCGCGAAGTCGCGATATAAATTAAAGCGTAATCAATTAAAACAATTAATCCTAGTTACATCCTTGCTTAATTAAATCTAATCATTGCAATCTCGATTTTTAGAGGCTCGAAAGGTTAGAGTTAAAAGTCCCGATACGGCGAACGCCGAAATGTTGATTTAAATCCTGATTAAGGAAGCCAAGCCAGCATAATCAATGTTTAATGCGAATGATAATAATGCATAGTTTACGAGGTAATTTCAAATGTTCCTTGTGCCATCTTTTTCCAGGAATCGTCGAATTTTATGGCATTAATTGGAAATAAGAAGAAACGACAAAGTAAGGATATGGTTTTTATTTCCAAAATATCTATCTAAATACGATTGGACCGTTCTGTTCGTAAGGACATCGATATGTTAAATGGTTGAAGATATAGATATTTTGCTTCCTATTGTATTCATAAAGTTCATTTATGTCCCGCATAGAGAAGTTTTTCTCAGTAAGCTAACTTCTATATGTATACGCATTTTTATTGCAGAAGAGCTAACTTACAATCCCCTGTCATGGCCTCACGAAAAGCATCCAAGGCAAACACTGAGGTTTCAGGACAAGGTTCTGATAATGTTTCTAATACTTCACCACGAAGCGTTGATTCTGTACGAACCTGGTCATACGTATCATAGGTTTTGCAATCAGAGTTGGTGAACTGTTCGGACGATTCCAGTGACAACAAGAAAAATGACATGACTACCAAATACAAGATTGTCGTCCAGGTAGAGATGCACAAAGTAGTGGCCAGGCCACACCTTCTGCCTTACTATGACATGATCCAATGGGTGCTAGATCATGTAGACATCCCTACCGGAACCATAATCAGCAAGTAGAAGGTCACTATTGGGACCTTTAAACCAGAAAACTTACAGACGATGTACAAGTTACCTCCCACGTCGGACTTCACATACAATGCAGAGTTTCTAGAGGGTTTTAAATAGAAGGAATGTGAGCAATATGAAAAATTTTTATCTGATTTAATCAAGGATTGGGTCTCACACCCAACAAAGTTTAGGGCAGACAATAATGAAATTTATTCCATATCTTCTTTGGAACCACAGTTCAAATATGTAGCGATGATGACCTGTAGATTGTATGAGAGGGAAGACACCACACATTTTTTCCTCCCATGGGTGTCTTTGATGTACACGGTAGCAGAAGGCTCTTCTTTCGACTGGGCCAAAATATTATCAAACAGTCTAACCAGTTGGATTACAGAATATCGGATGCAGAAAGCAAGCGGGAAAGATGCTTCATTTTTTATGTTCGCATACCTCATGGATGCAATATGTTCCATGAAGCCTTTTCCCTTGATGAATTGGAGCTAGGCTCCATCGGATGCTGAGCCAGTCCATGTATACCATTCTAAGCTTTGGGAGGACAAGGCTTCGGATTTCGTATATGAAATCTTCAACTGGGTAATGGTACCGATGCATGTTGCCATCTTCGGTAATCTGCCACCCAGGATATCGGATAGCATCATAGAAAATTTAAGCAGAGTGGATGATTGGTACATGGAGAAAGAATTTTCATACATCGGGGTTTTCAGCGCTTCCGTCCCTCCACATGCTTTACCCTTACTTATACCCGACAAGCTGGCTTGTCGTGAGATCGCCAGGCAAACTGTAATTGGTGGTATAAGTAAAGAACTGAAAGGGTATTCAAAAAAGGTATGGCCACCTTTTCCTATTCATTTAAACACCTATTCATTATTAGACTTCGGGCATGCAAAGGATGAGGCAACAACCCTAGAAGATATAAAGTTGGTTCACATCGAATTCAAGAAACACGATCCACATAGGGTCGTGAGTAATCAAGTGGCCAGCTATGGCCTTAAAAGATTTGAGCACGAGAATTTGCCTCACGATGATATTTTTCGAGGCACGAAATCTTATGACGAAGTTTTGGCTCGAATACAAGCCCTGTCGCCCGAAGAGAGGGTCGATGTTGTCAGATTCCAAGAGCATAGGCGGAGTTACCTTCTTCCAGTATTACGGGGTGAGAATCCAATGATCGTAGAGGTGCAGAAAACAAAGACCGAAGGCTCCAAAGATTCAGCACCTGGCCAAGAAGAACAACAGGATAAAGAAGAGAAAGTTGGGGCCCCGAAATAGGAAGTTGAGGCTTCTGATCCTCCAAGCAAGCCAACTTCGGTCATTACTCTCAGGAAATCTTCTAAACAAAAAGACAATCCCATCACCTCCATTACCCCACTATAGTCTGCAAAGGAGATCCTGGACGCAGGTTGGATTTTGGGTGAAAAATTGACACCTTTATCAGTATAAGAGCTACCTCTGAATGAATTATTCTTCAATAAGAAGAGGAAAGTGGTCGTGAGACAAGAACTCTACCAAGAGGCAGATGTTGTCTCTAAGACATTTAAAATTTTAACTGATGGGAGAAATATGAAGAAAGAAGAATTTGTGACGCAAATAGCAGGAACATTGGGGGCTTTCGTCAGGGTGAACCAATATTCAGTCGGGACCCTAAAAGATCAACTAAAACGAAAAAATCATTTGATCAAGACGCTAGAGGATAAACTAGCTAAAACAGAGGTTGTTGCTAAAGATCAGGCAAGTGCTACTTTAGAGAAAGCAAGAATAGAAGATCAAAAAGAAATCGAGTGGCTTAAAGTCGATCTCGAATAGACACAGTTGATGGTTCAGACGAGTCAGACTCAGATAATCCAGCAGGGAGAATTGATAGACCAGCTTCAAGCCAAAATAGAATTTGCTTAAAGCCAAGCAATCGATATCGGGATATTTCAATCCCAAGCAATAGAGATTAGAAAAAGGTTATCGGCATCGCAATAGGGTCTACTTGTTAAAGTAGAAACAATTCAAAGCAGCTTCCAACTCATTGATCAGATGTTGGAAAACCTCTCTCTTAAAGAAAGGGAAGTCGGAGTAGCTCGGGTGGCGTCCCAGGAGGCTATTATAGCCACAACGAGAAGGGAAACAAACAATAGTTCTAGTTTTCCCATTGCAGAGCAGACCAGGGGTAATATCTTGTTGAAATAATGGGATTGAAATATATTCGAAGGCAAACAACAAGCTATGAAGCTAAGGAAATATTGCGAAGAAATTTTCAGTTTGTCAAGTGAGATTTGGTTGGGTTTCGATGGTGAAAGTGGCATGGAGATACTGGGTCAAATCAATACAGCTAAATATATGCTAAATATCAAGGAAAATGAAGAAAGAGAATTACCCAAAATATCACAAATAACTCAAATAGACATAGTGCAAATAGACAAATGGCTAATTAAACCTAGTATACTGTTATGCTCTATCAATGCCAAAGATCAACAGGTGGAAGGAAAGTTGTCGCTATTGATGAAAGACTGTTATATTTTTGAGGCAAATAATCAAGCAGAGCCATCTAAGTTGATATCACAGCTGATGGAGAAGTGCGTTATTTGCACAAAGCATGCGACGAGGCAGGTTTCGGGTACCAAATGAGAATAGAGATAAAGAAACGAAACGTTTCGACTCCTTTGATTGTAACTGAAAACCTCTGGAACTATTGAGATTTCAGCGCATAAAAATTTGTATAAATATACATTTTGAAGAAAGAAAAAAGGCTAGACCTTTTTGATTAATTGTAATAAAGACTGTCTCTTTTCGAGAATTAATACAAAGCAATCCGGAGATTCTTAATTCCGTCACTACTGTGTTATGAGTTTGTTCTCTCTGTTATTTCATATTCATTCTTATTTCACTTATATACATCTGATAAATGTTGCATTGCAATTTAGTAAAACTTCTACTGCAATGATTAATATTTAGCTATCTATTGTTTACAATTTTTCCTTTGTATCGAATACTAGTAGGTACAAGATCTGTGAATCTTTAGGTTGTCATATTTTATACTTCATCGGACTATTTCTTATCTTATTTTCTTCTTCTGTTTACAGAGTGAGATTCTCTCTCAATAGGAGTCTTATTCTATAGACAACTTAATGTTTTTCCCATAATTCATACACCATTTATTTCAAATATAACGCAGTTACGGAAAAGGGCCTTTGGTTTGCGTTTTGATTTTAATATTGATTTCTAAAGTTCTCTTTTATAAAATCAAATTGATACACCATAAAAACTTTCAGTTTTCTTTAAATTTTTTTGTTCCTCTATGATTGTCCCTATTTTAATACAACCCAATATTGAACCCGGCTTAACAGATCAAACCCATATCGCTTTAAATCTTTTTGATACTATACTTAAAACGGCTAACACCCGGGTAGAACTTGAACGTTCATGGGCTGCAATTGAAAGGGATATAAACATCCAGGAACAATTGGAAGCCAGTCAGCGACAAAGAAATCAACCCTAGCTTCCTTTCTCGAAGGTATACCCTCCTCCCTTTTTTCATCTTACTACCTTTCGGATGCCTAGACACTGTACTTTTTAAAGCCTTAAATACAGACTCTGGAACAACAGTGATGGTTCCAGAGAATGGAATATTTGTGAAATTTCAACGAAGGGTCGAACCAGAGATTCACTCTCTGCTCTCGGCCACCCTTCCCCAGAGTGAAGACATTTGTTTGGACTGTATAAGGCTTACCTGATATGTTCCCCAAAAACTCGAAATCCAATTCATTTCGCACTTCCTCCTTGTCTGAGCTCGTTGTATATAGCCGCAAACAAAAGGACTGAGCTCGTTGTATATAGCCGCAAACGAAGGGAAATTCAAATTTGAATTGAAGCCCTCCCATTTACGCATACATCCATCCACCATCAAACGGACGGCTGAGAAATAGAAACGACGAACTACACGAGAGGGGAGGTCTACGCCAGAGTGTGGCACAAACGTCGATGACGTCCGAAGATGGGACCTATGCGACCATCGAAAACTTGAAACATTGCATATTTAGCTTACTCAGAAGATTGTTGAGCATACTGGCATTTTTCTACAGAGTAGGCATAGAGCGAGATCGAAGAGGCTAGTGCAATGCAGGGCACATTTGAAATAAGAAAATGTCCTCATTACGGCCACGCCTTTCTTAATATATCGTATTTTGCACATGATCGTGTATTTTGTGGATAAGATGGTTTCAATTTTATCTATTTTTTTTAACCGTTATGAAGTGAGATGGCATTCTCTGCATTATAATATTTACCCATGTGGAGTGCAAGATTCTTGTTTGAATAACTTTTTTCAAATTTTAACATTAACATATTTACAACAGATAAAGTGTTATAAACCTGTTTTCGAATTGTGATTTTTTTGGGACATTTTTAACTCATAATTATTTTATTTTATATTATGTAAATTAAAACTAACAGTAAGTATATAATGAGAAAAGTTGTAAAGTGGGTGTAGCTTGGATGGTTGTGAGGAATGATTATTATCCTCTTTACCCTGATTCAATTTTAGTAATGACATGAATAAAGATCATATGTAATATTGGCTTGGAATCTATATGTATTGAAAAATTACCTTTGATTCAAAATTGAATAGCAAGACACCGTTTAAAATTTTGAGTGAAATATCACTTATGAACCCTACAAAACAATATTACAAGCCTTCACATAGAATTCATATATAATTTAAATTTTTGGATTATAACAAATGGGATATACATTATAATGTTGCACATCCTTGTGATTTAATTAATTACCTTCACATTATGCTAAACATAACAAGTATCGGATTAATTTTTGTATCACACCTATACATTTGAACTACATTGTAGAACATTTCATTAAAAATGTTATAGGTAAGATTTTTCGCTTTACACTTGATTTACAAATTACAAAACAAATAATATTTACATTCACAATGGATGCTTTGTTTGTGTGAATACCTTAGAATAATATCTATTAAACGATGTGCAAGAACCTATTAAATAACCTTTCACAAAGCATTTTTCACATTAAAAATATATAATCATAGTTTATGACCAATTTTTTTTTTTTATATTTCAATACCTTCTCAAATCAATTTTCAATCCCTAACAATGGAGAAGGTAGTTGACAAAGATACCTTCTCCAAACCCTAACCTACCTACCACCGTAACCACTCAAATCCCCAACTCAAAGACCTCCCTTTTAGTGAATCTAGGACCGGAAATAGGAGACCCTAACATCGATCTGGAGGATCAGGAACTAGAAGGAATATACATTGTACACCTAGAACAAGCCTACCGAAAACAACAACTCTACACAATACCCCCAGACCAGCTACACAAAGTTCACAAAGTTTTCCTCAACTCTACAGCGAGAGGATCGACCCGAGCCAAATCGAATCTAGGAATACAAAAAGGAAGCTTGAAAGAACATCGCAAACCTGCCAAAGAAGAAAAGAAAAGGAGAAGAAAACCAAACAACCAACTCATTCAAGATGTAGGCAATTTCCTAGTGAACCCAGGCGAGATCCACCTGATCTCGGATAGCTTTTCTCCCATCCAACCCTCACCTTCCTCATGAATATGATATCTTGGAATATCAGGGGCCTCAACGCACGAAGCAAGCAATGCTTGCTCCGGGAAAGGATAATGAAGGAACAACCAGAAATTATTCTCTTGCAAGAAACTAAGTGCGCGGGAGTTGAGGCCTCTCAAATGCTTACAAAATGATGGAAACAAGATAAATTAGTTGAATTCGATGCAAAAGGTGCAACATGAGGGCTAGCCGTACTCTAGAACCTTGTCATGGTTTTTATGGAAGAATTCTTCACTTCCAAATGGACTATCATAGCCTCTTTTAGACTCATCGGTTCGAACAAGCCAGGATTTGTCACGAATGTCTATGGCCCCGCGACCCCAAGAGACAAGGAAGCCTTCCTCCATCATTTGTAATGGATTTCCAATCACATCGAAAATCAATGATGGATCCTTGGGGGAGATTTCAATATGATAACTGGCCCATAGGAAAATAAGGGGGGAACACGCAGATTGGGAATGGACAGTGAGCAGTTCCACCGAATCGTTAGCCCGTTGATTCTCATTGACGTAGAAACGGACAATGGACCTTTCACTTGATCCAATATACACTCGGGGCCACAACATGTCTCCTGCAGATTAGACCACTTCTTAATATCAGAACCCTTCTTAATATGTAGATTAGACCGCTTCTTAATATATGATCATTGGAAGATACTTCTTTCGATAAACATTAGTGGTACCCTGGGTATGAAACCCTTTCGCTTTGAAAAATTCTGGCTGACACACCCGGACTTTCAAGAAAACATAAACCTCTGGTGGAAAGAAGAAGCAATAACAACATGTACTCCTATGTACAAATTCCAACAGAAGCTAAAAAACCTCAAGCACCAATTAAAGTCCTGGAACAAATAAACTTTTGGCAACATTTTTCGTGCTCAGGAAATCCTCAATCAGCAAATTCAAGACCTTCAAGAACATATCGGACTTCAAGGCTTCACTGAATCACTAAAGGAACAAGAATCCATTCTCAACAAACAACTGGAGAAAAGAAGGGCGCAGGAAGAAATTCTTTGGAGACAGAAATCTCATATCGAATGGCTCAAAGAGGGGGAAAGAAACACCAAAATCTTCGACATATCAATGCTTCAATGTCGCCACACTAATCGCATTACCCACCTTGTTTCGAACCAAGGCCTGGAAATTCAAAAACATGCAGACATAGAGCAGTAATTACTATCTTACTACAAGAACCTTCTATCAGAACCCCTTATCGATCGCACCCAAGCTATCAACTCTATCATTGAGCACATACCAAAGGAGGTCACCAAAGAACAGAACAAGGCTTTGATGTGTCCAATCACCTAGGAATAAATTAATCAATCCCTAAGGGACACCCCACTAGGAAAATATCCAGGGCCTGATGGATTCACAACGAACTTCTTCCACCATTGTTGGGATATCATTCAAGAAGAAGTCTAGGAAATTATAGAATTTTTCAGAAAATCTGGGTAGGTCCTTCATGCTCTCAATGCCACTTTCCTCACTCTCATTCCAAAAGAGAACAAAGTCACCTCCCCAAGTCATTTCCAACCCATTTTACTCTGCAATGTGATCTACAAGCTCATCATGAAGGTCATCGCCAAGCGTCTCAAACCTATCCTACCGTTCATCATCTCTCTGAAACAATTAGGGTACGTGGAGGGCAGAAAGATATTGGACAACATCATTCTGGCACACGAAGTAATCCATTCGCTTCATTCGACTAAGTCCCCTGGTATGCTTCTGAAACTGGATCTTTCCAAGGATTTTGATAAACTTAGCTGGAATTACTTGAAGGCAACCCTTCTATCCTTTGGTTTTGGCCCCTCTTGGGTATCATGTATTGTCAATCTCACTTCATCGTCCATTTTCTCTATCCTGGTCAATGGTTTTCCTTCCAAACCCTTCTCCCCTTCCAGAGGTATCAGACAAGGTGATCCACTCTCTCCCTTTCTTTTCATATTAATGGAGGAAGGGATGAATCGAGCTATCAAAGCAACCATCACCGATCATTCCCTCTCATGTCTCACCCTCCATGGAATCTCCCCACCCATCTTGCACAGTCAATTCGTGGATGATATCCTCTTGATGGGACTCCCCACAGTCCGAGAAGCTCTTCAAATTCGCTCAGTGATCAACATTTTCTGTGATGCTTCGGGTATGGAAGTAAACCTCTCTAAATCTGAGATCTTCTTCTTCAACATGCTCATCCAGATCTAATGACATATAATTCAACTCTTGGGTTCACCTGCAGCGCCCTCCTGTCTAAGTATATTGGCATCCCTCTTATCGACAATCCATTAAGGAACACCTCTTGGGAAGATATGTTATCCAATTTCAGGAAAAAACTTGCCTCTTGGACTTTTCGCTCCCTCAATCTACCAAGTCGCCTCATCCTCCTCAAGTCTATCCTACAAGCCCTCCCTATCTATGCTTTCTCGGTGCTTGTCGCTCCAAGATCCATATTTAACATTCTTAGAAACATCCAAAGAAGCTTCCTTTGGCAAGGTACCAAATATGGTTGTAAATGAGCTCTGGTCAATTGGCAAAAAACGTGTAGACCAAAGCATGCAGGGGGACTCGGACTCAGAGATCCATCTACCCTCAACAAAGTCCTCAATGCAAAAATCTGGAGGAGATGGTTAAAAAGGCCTCAAGACCTCTGGGCGTGCCTTTGGAGGAAAAAATACACACCTTCCACACTGGAAAAAGAACAAATCAGATGGAATGTTCAAGGCCCTCGATCTCTTATCTGGAATGCGGCCAAGAAAAACAAGGGGGTGATCACAAACTACGATTTCTGGGAACTGCAAGATGGGACCTCGACCCTCTTATGGAGCGAATCTTGGCAAAAGCTTCCAGCCTTGGACAAGGATTCCACTTTGATTACTTGTATTCCCCTAACGATAGGTGCAGGACTCCAAAAAGTAGCCAACTTTTGGATTCTTGGAGAAAATAGAGTCACCTGGTACAAATGGAAAAACACCCATGAAGAGTTGAACATCCCCCCAGAGGTAAATCTTCAACAACTACTAGACCAGCTTACCTCCAGGAGAATCTTCAGCCAATAGGGGGAGGACATCCTGATATGGGGACACTCCAACACCGACACCTTCAACCTTCAAGAGGCTTATTTCCTCAGCGCAAGACATAATTCCCTCCCAAAAGAAGTCGTTTGGAACAAAATCTGGGGCGCAAAGCTATGGCCTAAAATCAACACCTTTCTTTGGTTAACGATGAACAATAAAATCCTTACTTGGGACAATCTAATGAAAAGAAGCTTTACAGGTCCCTCCTGGTGCCATCTATGTTGCAATGAGGAGGAGACTCAAAATCACCTTCTCAATATCTACCCCTAAATTTCACAACTTTGGGATCAATGTGCCAGCACCATGAGAACCTTAGATAGAAATCGATCTGGCATAAGGGAAATAATTGTAGGATGGTGCGACTCAATATTTCACTCTCCCACCTGAATCGGATTTGGCAGCTACTACCTAGTTTTATCCCATGGAAGACTTGGAAAGAATAGAATCGCAGAATCTTCAAATCATCATCTTTGAACTGGCAAGAAGTTTGGTCCAAAATCATTTCCAACATTAAGGAAACAATTAACTTACAACCCTGGACAGATTAGGATCTGAAATGCCTGCCAATTGAGCAAATCATTCTCAATGCATGGAAACTCTGCCTCACCTCTTCTCTCGCTTCCCCAATCCCAGGTAATACTACTAAGATCAACCCCTCCCATTGGGAGCCCCTGCAAGATGGGTATCATAAAATAATCTGCAATGGAGCCTACAAGGACAATCCAGGACCTGCTAGCTTTGGGGCTGCCATACACAACAACAAAGGAGAAATCCTCCACATCTTAGCTGGGAATTTGGGTCATAACACTAACAATGCAGTTGATCTATGGGGACTGCTCAAAGGACTTGAAGAAGCCAAAGATCAAGGGCTAAAATTCCTCATAGAAGAAGGAGATTCGTAGATAATCATCAACCTCCTCTCCCATCTCCTAAATGGTGCAGAACCGAAAAATATCTCCCCAAGTTAGAGACTCATGAACGGGTTGATCCGAATAAATTCAATTCTTCAGCCCCAATGGGTAATTCTCCCCTCCCATGCTCGAAAAAAATCATATCAAGTGGCCGATATGTTGGCAAACTTCGGGGTAGACCTACAGGAAGGAGACTTCTATTGTTTTCCTACCTCATGCCCTACTCATCCCCTCGTCGTTGCATGCATAAACACTGCTCACAGCAAGGAACAGCCCCCGGATGGGGTGTCATCGGGACCGACGATTGGTTGGACATCTGGGATAACACCTGGACACAACCCATGCCACAACACACCAACACAGACTGCACTCACATCATCCTTTACTCCATGCATTTAAAACCTCGTTCGATACACCCTCGCATTCATTTGCACTCAGTTCAGTTTAATTCCATGGCGCTCCATCTCGCAGGGACAGTGAATGCAATGGGATGGATGCATGCCCAGTCCTATGATCTCGCTCGGATCAGTGGTTTTTGGCTCGAGCTAAGGAATTCCATGGCTCATTTGACCTCTTTACCTCCCACGCCTCACACTCATCCACCAGTATGCATTTTACTTTTGATTTGGTTCAATCCTTCTCCCACGATCCACTGTCACTTGCGCTCTCGGGCTCTTGTGCCTTGCACTCATCCTTCAATCTGCATTTTTCTTTGGTTCTGGTTCGATCTTTCTCCTTCGCTCAATCGCTTCCTCGATCTCCATCTATGGTTCTCTGGGTGTCTCTCGATGCCTCGCCTACGGGGCAAGTCTAAGCAGGGGTCATCCTGGTATGCAATGAGAGGTAGAGGCTTGAGGGGCTGTGGCAAGCAAGCTCCTCAGAGCTTGCCTCAGGACCCTGCTCTTGCCTCCACTCTGGAGTTGTCCCATGACCCTACTCATGACACCTCTCTGAAACACCCTCCTGAAAGTTCCAAAACACCATATTTACCTCCATTGTCCTCTTTGTATGCTTGAAAAGTCGATTGGTTCGATAGCTTTGGCAATTCCCTTGGCTTCGCCCCAAATCTCAGCCCAGAACCGCCAATCCACACCAGTCTCCACCTCGCCCACCTCCACCCTTCTCTCCCCCCAACCTGACCGCCCCTCTCTCTTATTCGTCCTCCCCCCTCCCCTCTCTCACCTCTCCCTCTTTGTCCTTTGATATTCCATCACCCCCTCCGCCCCCAATTGCTTGTTCCCGGTGCGCTGGGCTGGACTCTTTGAAGGACTCATTGGATTTCATCAAGCGCTCAATTATGGATGTCAAATGCGCCATCAAAGAGTTTCAAAACAGGGAAGATGACCGGATTCATCGCGAGGAGCTTATGATGTCTCTTCTTCGGGACCTCCGACAAACTCTCCCGGCCATAGGGACTATGGGTAAGGATACAACACAGCACCATATAATTCCAACTTCAGATAGGGACTATGGGTAAGGATACACACCTCAGCTTCAGATAATTCCAACTTTCTCAGGTTTCTCAAGTTTGTATGCCTCCAGATAGTTATGTTTATAGGGTTCTTGCCCTACATGGAATCCTAGCTCTAGGATTATACAGATTTTTCTCTTTACAATTTTTTGAATTCTGCATGGACTGTTTAATTTACAGGGTTATTTCCCTATGTGGCATCCTAGCTCTAGGTTTATACAATTTTTTCTCTTTACAGTTTTTTGAATTATGCATGGACACTTGAAAACTTAACGGCCATGTGGAAGCATTGGTTTCCCACCAGGTCGATGCTGCCACTGCCTCTTAGGATATCTCGACATCTGTAACTTTTACTCTTTAGCAAAATCTAATATATTTTTCTAACTTAAAAAATATATATATGAAATAAGAAATATTTTTCTTTCAATAAAAAAATACATTATATATATACAAAGATGTGATTGGGAACTTATTCTTAAGCATGCAATCTTTAAATGAGAAACCTTTTAACTTGCATGGAAAAATTAATCTTTAAATGAGAAACCTTTCCAAAAATAAAACTTACATGGAGAAATTACACAATCAAGAAAAAAAATTATATTTCATAAAGTCATTTCACATCTACAAATTTTTAATAAGGTTCACAACACTTTACAATTTTCTTTGTAGACTATTTTTTTTTCCATGACCTCATTTATGGATGGAGTAACCAAAAACTATTTTTATAAAATTATGATCAAAATGGTACTAAAAATATCCATCTAAATTGAAATAAAAGAAAATAATAACAACAACAACAAGAAATCTTCACACAATTATTTACTAAACTATACATTTATAAATGAGGGTACTTTTACACTGTCATTTATAAATGAGGGTACTTTTACATCTAAAACATAGAGTAACATAAAAATAATTAGAATTCAAATCAATTGTTATCTATATATGGTTTACTATTAAGATTAATTATAGTATATATTGGGGTGGCAAGTGCACATGATCATCATGGATCTTAAACATATGGAATGGGGTTATCTATATATTGTTTGCTATTAAGATTAATTGTAGTATATATTGGGATGGAAAGTGCATAGGATCATCATGGATCTTGAACATATGGAATGGGGTCTTGTCATTGCTCCCAACAATAAGGCTTAAAGTGGAAAAAAAAAATGGGTATGAATTCTATTATGATAATAAGAGATTCAAAAAACATCATTGACCATATAGTGAAAAATTGGAGAATTGGTGGTTAATAACACTTTACAACAATACTACATCCCCTAAATCTCATGAAGGAAAATGAAACCTCTCAAAGAAATAAATTTGCACATAACAAGCCTCATTAGTAACACAAGTTGTCACATGATGCAACATCCATATCTCATCCAACATATGAATAGTATCATGAAGAGATGAGAGTCCACCAATTACATCCATTAAGCATTAATCTTGCATGCTTATCTCCCATTAAAGCTTGCTTCACTATATAGTTGTGGGATAATGGTTATTTCTGATGGTAGGCTCATTATGGAATCTATTTGCATGGTAGTTTGTATTCTCATGAATTGTCTCTTGTTTCAAAACTTTGTTGGTGCCAAGGAACCTCCCCCCTAGAGGAATATTAGCATGCAGTTTGGTGTTCTCAAGGTGGCACTGAGATGAAAGTTTTGGAAATAAATTATCTTGTGGTTATTTTGTCCTCATAGTCAATTTCATGTTGGGGATTTGAAAGGAGGTGCAATCTTTGCAGGTAGTGGGAACCCCTCCTTTTTAGCTAAAGAATTTGGTTTTTCTGGATGTCAAATGCATTCTCGAGAACTCCTAGAGATTCATCATTCTCTTAGAATTCATGAGGAGCATGTGCATTGTAACAAGTCTTCAATCTTCAATTTGGTCTCAAAAATTCATGAATTGGAAAATTAGATTTCAACATGGGTGGTCAAATTTATGGGATCTTTACTAACACTGAAGAAGCAGATAGCAATAATTCAAGAATAATGAATTATGGGTCTTTACTAGAACTAAAGAAGTGGATAGAAATAGTGGAAGAAGAATGTAGACTCCTCCAGAATTTGGCCCTGAATATGCGTGAAGGTGATCAATCAATAGCGAAGAAGAATGTATTATGGGTCTTTACTAGAACTAAAGACATGGATAGAAGTAGTGGAAAAATAATGTAGTCTCCTCCGAAATATGGCCCTGAATATGCATGAAGGTGACCAATCAATAACGTCTTCTCAAAGGATGTTAGTGTGCTCATCTAGAGGAGAATTCAAGGGAGAAGAAAGAGTGAATTAATTTGAAGAGGAGATGGAAGCAACTAAATAAGAAACTAAACCCACAAGCACATGTCCAGAAGATGTTGTCAATTGTTTTTCACTCTCTTAGTTTTTATGTATTTTCAAACTACTAAAATTTTAGGCATATATTATAGGATATATAGTGTTATGGGAATCTAGGCAATTTTGTATAGGGGTGTGTGCACAAAGTTGGTGGACGAAAAAGTGGCAAGGGGTTTAGTAGGGAACATGCACTTGCACAAATGCATGCGCATTCTCAAGAATGCATTCATGAAGCTATAGGTTTGGAAATTTCTGAACCTCCACTCACCTTGCCATGTAGGTTCATCAATGGGAATGTGTGTGTTCTTAAGAACACATATGCATTTTTAAGAATGTGTGTTGTGTTCCTCTGATATAAAATTTTTAATGGACCACGGGATTTGTGCCCATTTACACACATCGCGCTTGTTTATAATAGATAGGAGGATCTATGTCAAGATCTTTTCATTGTGTCCCATTCAATCCATGTATGCTTGATTTCTCTTTTTTTCTTTCCAATTTAGTAATTTTTATTTTTATTCAATTAATTTAATATATTCTAAAAGAATATAAATTATATAAATTTGTACTCTTATAGAGAAAACATTTCCCCTTTTAAAATAACTATAGAGAATTTACAAGAAATGAGATTATTTAATGGTTTTTTTATTTCTTAAAATATGTATTGATGTTTTAGAGCCCTTGCTAGACTCTCCCTCAGACCGGAATGCAATTGGCTTAAGAAAAGCAAGCAACTGTCGACCGGGCAAGAGAACATATTTACAATTCCAGGGAAGGATGACCGAAGACTGCTTGGAATAGATAAATTGAAAAGAAGCTAACTGGGAAGAGGTATTGAAGGAAAGGAGAGATTCCACAGGACCGGCTACCACAGACTTATATCGCAAAGACTGATAAAGAAGAGAGAACAACCAAGGAGAGATCTTTCTCTAGTTCAATAATGAGTGACCGAAACGTTTAGGGTGCCCTAGGCGCAGTAAAGGAAACAAGGATAGAGAAGTTGCTCATGGCCAAGGAAATAAGGGGTTTCTCGTGGCCAAGGCCAAGCCAGGATTTTGTAATTTTCTATTTTAATTAAATAATTAAAAAAGCCGACCTAACTTACATGCCATGCCAAGGTGAGGAAAACTCCAACCCAACCAACCAATAGACCAAGGTGAGGAAAACCCCAACCCACCACAACCACCCAAAATAAACACCCAAATTAATGAGGGGTTGAACACATTAAGAACACTTGTAATCAATTAACGAGAATGAGAGAACCAAGCAGAGTGTCCTTGGCCACTTCATTGGATGCCATTGTGAGGTCCATTGCAATTGACTTCTATTTCTAAATAGAGGGCAAGAATGTTTGAGTATTACAATACTAGATTGGATAGAAAGTGTTGATGCCGCCACAACTCGACCTCTCATGGGACTAGGCAGGAATAGATGAGAATGTCACCATGGGTTTAGAGCCCCAACAAGAAAAAACATTATATCCTAGGCTAAATCTTCTCTAACCTAAAGTCCAAGCATGAATTCCTTTTGCTTTATATTTTTTTTATATTTAATTTTTATGTATTTTGTAATTTATTTTTATGATTTTTATACCTTTTTTACTTTTATAAAAGTTAGAAAGAAAAGTTGAAATATTACAAGAATGATAATAAACAAAAAGTAGAAGAAATGTAAATGATAATAGTTAAACATTAGTTTGTTGTATAACAAGGTTAATTAATGAATAACAAAGAAAGTGTTAATACTTAACCAACTAATCAAAAGGAAAGAAAAATGGTAAGTAATAAATTGAGTTAGTTGTTATCTTAACAAGTTAGGTTTGTAAATAATTAATATACAAATATTTTCAAGGACAAATAACAAACTTAAAAATAAGGAAATAAATTTGCAATGAATGAAAACAACTTTTACTAACTGTGATTTGTTTATTTATTTGTCTTTAAAATATTCTTGTTAAAGAAATTTAAAAAAAATAATCCTCTTAAATTTGGACTCTTGGAGATTTTATGAAAAGGTTTGAGTGAAACTCTAACTACCCGAGATGATTTCTTCACTCATACAAGAATAGCCAAGTACAAAGAAAAATTAACAAAAAAGATAGACATGCTTGTACAATGATCAATAAAGTTTCAAGGTAATCATATGCACATCAAAAAAACTGATCAACTATAAAAACATAGACAAACTACACCTCAAAGAAGCCATCAACTCTTTTGCTAAGTTTCTCTTGATATTGTGCAAGCCACCCATGCTATCCACAATCCATCAAATTCCAAAGAGAAATATGTAAAGTATGACTAATGAAAAGATTAAAATGATTTCTCTCTCATGCTCCTAGAATACCTCTCGTGATTTTTCCTCCTTTGGTATGATTGTCTGCTGCTCATTTAATATCCTTTGCTGCTCATTTAATATCCTTTGGTAGACACTTTTAGCGGTTGAAGTCATTTCTTAAACGGGCTAAAGTGAACTGACTAAAAACTGGCTCTAATTTGTCCATAATATAAAACGAATTAGTTTAGAAATATGTTACCATCCAAGTGTCGATGATGCGTCGTTGATTAACTACTTTACAGAACCGATCCCCTTAAGTTTAATAATAAAACTATCAGTCAACTATTCTTGATGTGCAAAAATATAAAATATTCACTTCTTGAGTTTCTTCTTCTAAAGACCTCCCATCCTTCATATTTTCAATAATGTCAACATTTATTTCGGACGAATCATCTTTCATTGTGAAATTTTATTGATTTTGAGGTCGAATTGTCTTCCTGATATCTTTTAAATCCCCGCTAACAACCCAAAAATTTGTTGAAAATCAAGCTCTTCTAATGTCTTAAGTCTAAAATTTTAATGCGATCTCAAAAACATGACAGATGATTCTTCCTATCTTTAGACGACATTGGTACCAAACAAAATTTGTTACCTCAAATTAGCATCACAAAAATCTTAGCTTAGGGAACGAGACGAAATCAACAGCCATAAGGTAATTCTCCAATAAGCAACAACATGTCGATTTTATTCAAATCTTCAAAAAAAGTTGGCAATTAGTCCATTGTTTATATCCTTGGTATTGATTTTCATAGTTTTCGTGACCATAGACTACTTATCTCCTCTTTACAATGTGGTGTATTGAGTTAGTGGGAACCACGATTGTAATGTCAAGTTTATTTAACCAAGAAGATAATGTTGATTTGCCACATCCACCCATTCCATAAAATAAATAGTCATGGATTCCTTATGCCCACGTGTTTACATGTTATAATTCAATCCATAGCAACATTCTTTTGGTATGCCCAAGACATAATAAAAAAAGGAGTTTGGTATATCTTTATGTAATAATAAAATATTGGAGATAGGTATAAGATATATTTTTTTGGAAAGGTGGGTCGTTCAAACATAAAGTAGCATATTGGGTTTGTGAACATCATATAATTACTTTATAAAATGGAGTGGACTAATGGAAATAAAGTGAAGGCTGGATTCTTGATGTGAAATAAACATGGCCATATAAAAAAGAATATATTTTTATCCTTTAGCATGGCTTGGTAAAAAGTAAAAGTCATAACTTTAAAGCCATGGTAAAGACATGGTAATAATGTTATTCTTAGAAAAAGAGATCTGTGAGAATATTCCATGAGTGCAAAATATGAGGGTTATGAGTGAGATTATGACAAGGTTAAGAATGTGGGAAATGAGAAAATAAGTCTTTTAAAGTGATAGGACAAGGATAATGACAATTTCTCCAAATACCATATCAATTTTCCGGACAACTCGTAATGAACTTGTTTCCATATGAATGAGCTTGTAACCCGTAGTATAAAATATATTGTCTAACGAGCATGGTCATTTGTTAGCCATATCATAACTTCTAAAATATTATTGAGTGATAAGATATATGAAGACATCTTCATTGAATGTGTAGTAGTAACTCAACGAGAGTGTGCAAGACTTTGTGCAAGAAATTTCTAAATGAGGGGGAAGCCTGACAATGCTTTGTCGGCTAAGTATTGTTGACCAAAAATGTAGTCAACGGAAAGCAAGTTGGAGACTTGAGTATATCAAAACAACAACCAATGTTTATTTGTATTGATCCTTGATCTCAACAACAACCACCCGTGACCAAGAAACACATTTGCATTGATTGGTGCGCCCACCCACAAATTAGTAAAAACTGGATGGATAGGTGGTACATGGTATTTGATAAACATCCATGCAATAACATGGAGGTCCCTTTATATTTTTTGTGAAAATTGTGGATTGAATTTATTTTGGGTTAGCATGTAAACTACTTCAACATCGGTGACTTCCAGGGGGTGGGTCAAGGGTCCCCACATGACCAATAGCATGCTAGGTCCTCGTCCCCCCAGGAAAAGGCTTGACCCCCCTACCTAATATCCTCATGTTGCAGAGATATTGCAACATGTACAGGTCACTATATCATCATTGGCTCGGAGCCTAGTGCAACATGGCAACTTTGTTGTATTATCTCGACAAGAGGTGCCTATCAGTGACATTGATAGAGGGGTCGAAGCTTCACCCTACATAACAAAGTTCACATTGACATAACAGTCGTCCATGTGAACCTCTTAGATGCTTGAGTTATGAGCATACTTGTTATGGGCCTATTGAGGCTAGTGGACAATGGAGCTTCATGGAGGAGGTTAGTATCTTAACCATCTCTATGTTCTTTGTCGTTATATATTCATATAGTATTATATGTATTTATATCGATAGTTTATTTTATGTTTTTTTGTAGTTGCTACGCCCGTGTATAAGACTCTCTATGCCCATGGATGCATCAGTGTCTGTATCCACCATTGTTGCAGCAGTAGAGGCATCATGCTCAATCGATCAACCCCACACAAAGGTATGTGTCACATTTGATAAATTCACCATAATGATTTCTTTATTTTATGGCATCCTCTAATTTTTAATGTTCTTGTTTTTCTACAGGTTGTGGGACCAAGCGATGTCGAGGAATATCCACGTGGGATGGAAAAGTCACCTACATCATAGGTATCATGTGTAGAGTTAAATATCATTTAAATCTCAAATTTGTTGTATTTATGTTGTGAATTTTACTGTTTTGTACTAATAGTTCAATATTATTAATATGTATGCAGGTTTTCGATATGTTTGCTAGTTTTAATACTAGTCCTCTCCCTGGGAACCTTCCCACACCTTCTGAGTTACCTTACTCTAGGACGAGGGTTCTTCCAATGTCCATCACTTGTACAGTCTATGGGGGTCCATCGCCGACCACCCCCAACATATTTCTTATTCCATGCATCCTTAGGGGATGCACTCATAGCCCACCCATCCACACCACCTCTTTCATCGCGTCCATCCATAGTGGATGCACCCGTATGTCACCCACCCCCACCACCATTTCTATCTGTGCCATCCACTGAGGCTACAAGAGTAGATGTTACCTTGGAGTAGGTTTTACATCCGAGCGCTCCACCTTTCAACGACTCTCCATCGATGCTTGAGATATTCACAGTGAGATAATGTGTTGATGACAATTTTTTATATATCATGAATGCAATTTATTTTATGTATATTTGTTTAAATTTAATGATTTGATCCTTGTAACTGACATGGGGTGGCATTGTTGAGAGATTAGGGTCGCGGAGGAGGGTAACACCTTCACGATTGTTTTTACCATATGCGGTGAGTTGTGTTATGTTGACATACAAAGTATCATTTTGTAAGTCTTTTAATTCATTGTGGAAAAAAACTTATAACAATGTTTTTTCTTTGTGTAGTATATGGAGTAATGAACCACGCCTAGGTCCAAAACCACTAGAGGTTCTTCTTCAAGAAAGAGAATAAAGATCAATTTCCAGGATGCTCCTAAGGGTGGTGAGGGTGGTAGTGGCCAATGAGTGACCAATGACTGCCATTTCATATCTAGGTCACCATATGGCCATTTTTTGTGTTAGGGCACTTGCTGTCATTTTATATATTAGGAACAAGGTGCCATTTTGTAAAAAATGTACAATTTAGACGATGTTCCATACACACATGCACGCACACACACACACATTTCATGGCATGTTTTTTTATGAATCTCATTGTTTCTGCATTTTATGTTGATGAATGTATCAATTTTGTGTGTATGAATGTATGAATTTATTTAATTTGATTAATTACTTTTTAAATTGTTAATGAAGTCTATGAAAGTAATAATAGTTCATTTTTTCTAAAGTTACTATAAATACTCGTGTTACGCATTAATGAATCTATTATGGTGGAAAATATTGCTAATTGTTAAATCCATACACAATTAATGGTTCTCATTACCTAAATTTGACAAAAGATTGAAGACCCATTGTAGTTAAGACTCCGGGAACTAATGATAACAATCATGTAAGCTAACATAATCACAATAGAAATAAGAGAGTTGAAACGTCACATTACTCTATCTAAAATGAAGCATGGTTCATTATAATGGAAATCACAACATGTTACAAGGGTTTCTTAATAAAAAATCAACACATAAAATATGAGTGCACAATAAAACCTCACATCAAATCAAAATATACCTCAAATTCTCCATTATAGAGTGAGTCTCTTCTCTTATACAATAAAATATTATTATTTGCTAACTAACTCCATGAAAATTCAAATAAATATTATAATAATGAATTAGTTAAACCTCTCCTCAATCCATGGTTGACCATATTACATGTCGACGTTAGCGTCTCCAAAGAAATTCGCCCTCATCCAAAAATTGCAGTAGTATGCACCAAATAATTCTCATGAAGGGGACACACTGCCAAAAATAGGCATCAAGCCAATTCAAATGTCAAGTGTCCACATGGAATGTTCCCTCCAAGAATGTGCATGCATGCAACCACTCCACATTTTTGAATTCCAAGGTATCCAACTCCATGGATGAATTTTCAAGATGCCGAGTGGATGGGGCGTCCAAACAAAGTATGTGATCAATTCCTAGCCTTTCATTGCCTTACCTTTGCTTACCTTGCTTGCCTAGCCTTGCCTTTCCTTTTCTTTCCTTACTTTCCTAGCCTTATATTAACTTTACCTTGCCTTGTGTTGCCTTACCTTTACTTTCCTTGTCATGCCTTGCCTTACCATGCCTTTCCTTGACTTTCCATGCCTTGCCTTGTCATGCCATGCCATGCCTTACCATGCCATGAATTTCCTTTCCTTCACTTGCCATGCCGTGCCATGCCATGCTTGTTGGAGAATGTTTTCATTGTTGTAACAATCATGAATGCCACTACTATCACAGACACTGGGAGATTATTGTCATTAAAGGAGAGAAGATAAAGGAAGCTTTGTGCTATAAATAAAACTAGACAGAGCAATTCGAGAAGGTCCATGTGCATCTTCGTGTGTTAATTAAATTTTGACGAGATCTCTACTAGGGTTCTTGATGACCAGATTGTAGAGGATCAAAGGAATCTTTGGTCTGCACTGATTAAATTATGGTGAAGGTTCTGTGAGCAGAGAAAGCATGAACCATTGATCGTTGATCATTCAACAAGATCAACAATCCAAATGTGAATACAATGAATCAAAGACAAAAGACAATATCCCACATGTATAATGGAAATAGACTTCAATGATTTTATAATGAACAAGTGAAAGCTCTTAGATTGAATGAAAATGAAAGAGCCATGGAACCGTGCAAAAGGAGTTATTTTTTAGTGCCATAATTTTCATTTGTATGTTAATAATGGACAATCGAGATTAAATCTTAGATCCATATCCAACCATATCCACAGCTAGAATAATTATTGAATTCAGAATCCGATGCAACAGTGAAAGGCTTTTAGATTTTGAGTTTTTGGAGTATTTAGCTCGGGCCATCTTGAGAAACTTCAATGGAAGAAGCTATGAATCAACATGTTTCATTGATCTATCGAAGAAATAGTGAATAATTCTAAACTAGTGATTGTATGGGAAGGACTCTGAATGATTGTGAGCTAGCTTAGATGCCACATCATGTCCACACTAGTACCACAACATGAAACACCCATAGAAGGGGGAACATGAGGACATGTGATAAAAATAAGTTGTAGGTAATAAATGTCACATCATATGCCATGTGTCATACTTTATATAGTACCACATAAATAACAGGTCAGTGCCATGAAAGCAGGTAAGTGTAACCCAATGACTGGACCACATGTCATAAACATATTTGGCCATGTACAAAGGTAATAGGAAGTCCAATGACATTAGAGTTATGAACACTTAGAATAATCAGCAGAAGATAGACTTCGACAAATGGCGACAATATAATTAGAATGGAACATGATCAAGATCTAGGAGATATATGTGGAGGTGTCCCATTGACCATAGCTTATTGGAGCGACTGTTTAGAAGTATAGACAATCAAAATACTCCACAAAAGATAGACCCCAACCAATGGTCGAGATCAATTCAGATTATTCTAAACCAGTGGCTAATATAGGGACATGTGGTGACATCTTGATGGTCGGAGTTAAGGCTCAAAGGAATCGGCACATAAATCAAGGTTGTGATGGAATATTCTTTGATACCCCTCTTATCGGAGCTGTGAAACTTTCCCAATATTCTAAATGTCAATTGATAAAATTCGATGGTATTAAAAAGGAATATTCTTCGATGCTTTTGCATTAGAGTGTTGGAACAAGATCCATCTATCAATGGCCACATATCATAGTGCCAAGTCAGCAAAGTGTACAAAGAAGAGATGAAGTAAGTGATGACGCAAGTAGTGACATCATCCCAAGTAGTCACGTAAGCAGAAGTAACCATGTCAACATCACGTCAATACCATGTCAAATGCACATAGTCATATAAGAAGCCATGTCATATCGGAGTGGATTATTTGTTATGAGTAATCTAGATTGAGGATATGACACATGGAAACATCTTATTGGTTGTCGGAATGAAGCCATCGAAGTACACTAATTGGAAGAACTCTGATAGAACAACTCCAATTGACGACAAAGATATTTTTGGAGTTGAATAGATTAACAATTCTAGAGAAGACACATGGCACTCTGAAGATAAGCGCTCAGTCATAGTTGAGGTTCTATGGGGATTTAAGTGTCATCCCAACCATTGACGGTGAAAATTAAATTGAAATTTTGATCTAATAGTGGATGAGTTTTGAGGTCCATGGGGTCCAATAGAACCGGTGGTCCCAATAAATAGATGAACGAGATCAAACGAATAAATGATCAAACAGTTGTTGTGCGTCAAGATGGTGTTGATTGTTTTGAAGTTGAGTGGTCCCAATAAATATATGAATGATATCTCATCACTGGGAGTTTCCTATCGATAAGTTTTCAAAATCGAGTTTAAGTTTAGACACCAAAAAAAATGGGAGTTCAGGTTTGCAAATTCACAACAACCAAAGTATGATAAAGAAAACCCTAATAAACAACCTCTCGAAAACCAATCCAAGCCATAGGAAAAGAAGGGTCATGGAAATATAAAGAAAGACACTGGAAAGTGGTGTGATTTCCACAAAATCCCCTGGCACAACACTGATGAATGTCACTCATGTTATAATAATGTTAATGTGCTCGTTTAACCATAGACAATGCTACACCATTGTCACCCAACCATAGGCATAAATCCACCCCCGAGCACCTTAACCTAAAAAAAAATAATGATTCTAGGAAGTCACACCATAACCAACAGATAACCAATAGAGCGCATATTTTCCAAGGGTAGTGCACAAGAGAAAGTGCCAAAAAGACTAAACTAGAGAAAATTGTACAACTGCATATGTTGTTGCTCCTCCTCCAAACTTGCGCATTGTTTCTTGGTGACTGAGAGTGTGTGAGTGAGTGAACAAATGAGCCAAGACGTCCTCTATTTATAGTGGGTTTTTCATATGTCTGGGATGACTTATCTTCTTGGAAGATAATGTCTTAATATTATATATTTTACTGAGCCGACATGTCTTATAGAGTTTTCACACATTTGTTTAGGGTTTCTCTTGCTTTTGAAATATTCTATTCTAGTCAAAGGTTACATATGGAGGTTAATACCTCCCGCAAATAACATAATATCAACACTCCCTCTTATCTAGGGAGGTATTAATGGTCTCAAGTACATCCATCCATCTTCACATGGTATGCGCAAGACTCACATAGTATTGTAGACCATTCTACAGGTAGCATCATCATAAGTATCATCATTACTATTAGCATCATCTGGTAGAAATCATCAAAATATGTCGTCGTACTTGTTCTTTGTATTCTTTTGTCTTCAAAAATATCACAATATCCATGAGCCTCAGTTAGCTATATTGATTATTCATCTCCACCACCATGTGTCTATCACCTCAATTCATTCTTGTCCCATGACAATAATCATGACCTCATTGAAGCCACGTTCACCTCATATTTAATCCTCTCATAGGATCACTCCGTGAATGTATTTATCTCGATGCTATCAGACACGTGTGTTTAGCACCTCGATTCGTTCTTGTCTCATAACAATAATTGTGACCACATAATAGCCACAAACACCTCATGGTGATCCT
Source organism: Picea engelmannii (assembly GCA_009831015.1). Taxonomy (NCBI): domain Eukaryota; kingdom Viridiplantae; phylum Streptophyta; class Pinopsida; order Pinales; family Pinaceae; genus Picea; species Picea engelmannii. The sequence goes on from ML802245.1 coordinate 64,454, forward strand.
CTCATAGGATCACTATGTGAGTGCATTCATATCGATGCTATCAGACACATGGAATTTCAACTCAAGTCTTCAGTCCATAGAAGACTACATTGGGGCACATCTACTACGGATGTAGATGTTCCTTATCTCCCCTGATTTTCAACCCAGTTCTTGTGGAGATCGAGTTGGACCGATACTTATCGGGGCTATTCATCTACTCGTGAGATAACTACTCACCTACTCGTGAGAGTTTCAAGGCCCGATGCAATTCACACATAGGATATCTAGCAACAACTTGAAATACTACTTGTCTGGAAATACTACTCGATCCGAAGTTGAAGTATCACCCCAGGTGCTAGATCTATCTTTTACACTCCCAATCCAAAAACTGTGTATCTCGATAGCCATACTTCATCATCAGAGATCAATCATATCTATATGTACCACAACATAGGTACCTACATGTTGTGTTGTAACCCAATAATATGGTCATGGCTCAACCATATATTAGCACAAGGTGCTCTCTGCAAAGAAAATTCCTATCGTGTCACACAAGTTCTCCAGATGTGTCATCATAGGTGTGGCCATGGAATTCATGTCCATCATGATAAACCTATGCATTATCCTCACTGAATATCTCATCTGGTGCCAACCATGCTTCCAATCCCAATATATTCGGTCAAGATCCTTCATCTCAAACTTTGAAATCAACTCCCTCTATCTGAGATAATCCTCAGACCAGGCTTGTGTATGTTGCATGCCCATTTTCATTCTGCAAAGTGTCACAAAACTATGATAGATTCTTCTTGATCACTATCTCCATCTAATTCCGACTCCCTGTAAGTCTAGGTCAGTAATCAAGAACATCTCCTAAAGGAGATCAACTTCATCTTTTAAACAATAAGTATTTACATAAGAACAAGAATATCTCCTAGAGAGGAGATCAACAAGTGTATTTCTAGTATTAAGGGGTTATTATAATGATCATAACTTCATTAGATCAATATGCATCATAAGATCATAATAATGCCATAACAGCTAGAGACATATCAATTTTAAATAATCAAACCTGGAGTCTTCACTGCTTGGGCAAGGTTTCTTGTACATCCCCTACAAAACAAACTCATGCTTTTGTTGGATGATATAACATGAAAAAAACATATACAAGTGCATACCTTTGAAAATTGTAGTATCATTCATCTTTTCTTCTAATATGAAACTAGACACCATCTTGAAAAAAAGAGGTTAGAAACTAAATCAAAAGGTTCAATGATTAGAACAAGCTAGAAACCCTAAAATTTCAACTTTGACCACAAAAATCAATTTTGATTGCAAGTCAACCTTTGAATTTGACTTTGACTAGTCAACTTTTGACTTTGACTTTGATGTTTTTGCTAGCTCAGGGCACTAGAGGGTGCGCTAGGCTAGGGTGCACTAGAATACCCAAAAATTAGGTCCAATTCTTCACTCAAAGTGGCCAATAATTTAGGTTTAGGGTTTGTTGCAGTTGCAAAATCAGAAACCTTAGTTGCAGTTGCAACTAGTGCTACACCGATCTTGACAAAGAAATCCTGATCTACCTTCCACAAGTTAGACTATTTTAAAGGTAGTGTGGGCCCATAACCTGTTAGAATAATGTTGATGTGCTCGTTTAACCATAGACAATGCTACACCATTGTCAGCCAACCATAGGCATAAAGACGCCCCCGAGCACCTTAACCTTTGATAGAAAGAATGATTCCAGGAAGCCATACCATAACCAATAGATAACCAAGAGAGAACACATTTTCCAAGGGTAGCACACAATAGAAAGTACCAGAAAGACTAAACAATAGAAAAATTGTACAACTGCAGCTACTATTGCTCCTCCTCCAAACCTGTGCACTGTCTCTAGGAGACTAAGAGTGTGTCAGTGAGTGACCAAATGAGCCAAGATATCCTCTATTTATAGTGTTTATGTCACATGTTTGGGTCGACTTGTCTTCCTGGAGGATAATGTCTTAATATTATATAATATGTTGAGCCGACATGTCTTCTAGGGTTTTCACATATTTGTTTAGGGTTTCTCTTGCTTCCAGAATATTATATTCTAGTCAAACATTACATATGGAGGTTAATACCTCCCATAGCTACCATAATATCAACAGATCAAAAAAATCATTGGTGGCCAAGATCAAAGAAAATGAGTCAAACCCCAATTCAAAATCTGATTCATAAAATAATGGGAGAAGACAGATCATCGATGCTAACCCCACTGTTATTGTCGCGACCACAACAATTCAACCAAAAGAACCAACAGATCCTGAAGAGGGGGAGTTCCTCTTCCATTCACATATGAGGGTGAAGGGGACCCCGTTGCATTTCATTGTTGATGGCAGAATCCAGAATAACCTCCTCTTAGCAGAGGTCTTCAAACAGTTGGGATTGTCGACAATACCACACTCAAAACCATACAACATTCGTTGGAGAAGAGATATATGTGTCATCCAATAGTGTTGATTGTTGTACAGAATCCAACCCTTCAAGGATGAGGTATTATGTGATGTTTCATCGTTGGATTCCTGTGACGTTCTTTTGGGACAACCATATATGTGGAAGTTCCATGCTATTTATGAGTCGCATCCTCGTAGTATCATTTTTACTCTAGGGGGTCATCTCTACATGATACGAAAGGTAGTTCTGACTATTGTCCCACCAAAAAAATGTTGCAAGGTAATATCTCATACTACAAAGTTCAGGCTCTTCATAATTTGTTCAAAAGGTGAATAGAAGGACATTGCAACCTTGGCCCAAGAAATTTCTTTCCAACAGAAGCAGATTGCATAAGCGAAAAAAGATATTGTTTCTTCACCTACAATAATGCATACACATTACCTAGTCAAGCCAAGATACAACAGTTTGGTTGAACAGATTCAACCTTGTCATCAACAGGTTCGTGAAAACCTTCAACAAGCTAAGCAGTGCAACTTCTCCAGCAAGGCAAGTAGCTCACCAAGATTCAGATTCGGGAAACAATTTTGCCCCTCCCCCGGGAACTCAATGCAATGGAGACCATTTCTTCCTAAGGAGGGAGGATTCAACCAGGTGGATATCGGTGGCCACCCACCTATTCCAACTGGCTCAAAACGGTTTGTTGGAAATTTACTATGTTTAGCATTTTTTCGGGTCCTGAAACTCCAGGGCCATTTTGAGGGCCTAAACGAAGATGGTTTGCGATAGGGTACCTCAATGATAGCCAAAGGCTTTGATTGAGACCCCACAATGAATATCCCCATCGATACATTTCCAACTAGCTATCGTGCACCCCAAATATAGATCGTATGCCAAAGTTACGCCCCTCGAAAATTGATACACCAAACTACCCAAAATGAGGTCCAAAAAACTGTTGGATTTTCATCTTCCGAGGTTAGGGTTTTGGATTTTCTTTATGTTAAAAAGGCCTTTGGAGCGTCATTGTAACAACCATATTCTTTCAAATGAGCATAGCCATCACATCTCTTCTCATAGATAAGCTACCACCATTCTAGTGAGTCTTTGACTATGTAATTTTACAGTTCTGTACATTTCACTCATTAATAGAAATTGTGTATTATTGTATATATGTGCCTCTTGTTATATACATCTAATATATCTCTTTTATATTATTGGATATCTTGCAATATCTCGGTATATTTCTTTATTATATCTCCGCTCTCAATTCGTGTTGAAAATAATCTGGATCATGTGAGTAGATCGCGTGAAATGAGAAGTGTTAGGGCCCAATTTTGAAGAAGAGGAAAAGCGAATCAAAGCCAAATTGATGAGAATGACTCTGTATGTGGAAAAATGTTTGAGTACATGATCTCTATAAATATTGATCCCTTGATCGAGTTAGTGTGAGTATGAGTGATGGATGTGGTGTGAAGAGTTGTGAGGAGAACAAATACTTTAAGGTTTGTACGAAAGCGTGGAAGCAATGAAGATGATATGATATTTAATGATACATAGGATGAAGGATGATGGAGAGATCTTCTGAAGAAAACTACTAATCTTTTCAAGGTGGCATGGTGGAGAAAGGAAGGATATTGGTGTCTCCTATAGGTTGGTTCTTGTGAACAATAATTAGTGGGTTGGTGCCCATTGGTTGAGTTGGTGCTCAACAAGGATATTGGCGTCCCCTGTAGGTTGGTGCCTACAAATATTATTTCAAATTAGTGTCTGTTGTAAGTCGGTGCTTACAAATTTTTTATAAAGAATTTTTTTTTTTTTTCTCCCATTTGGGTTTCCATGTTCAATATCTATGTATTTTGAATTACATGATTAATTGTTGGTAAATAACATAATTTGAGTAAAAAGAAATTAATGATTACTGTGTAATATTGATTCACCCCCCTCTTAGTATTCCAACAATTGGTATCAGAGTAGGTTCCTTCGTAAACAACCTAACCTCTAGAAGGTGAATCCTCACAATGGAGGAATAGGAAGGGTTCTCCAAAAAAAAAGCCCAAAGATTTGATGGATCAGATTATGTCTTCTAGAACATAAGAATGAAAGAATTTTTGTTGACACTCGGATATGATGTGTGGGATTCAGTAGTAAATGGTTACAAAGCTCCATACTCTCCTCCAACTGATACAAATGAAATTAGGAACAATAATTGTTGATTAATTAGGTTGGTTGTCATTGATGTCAACCCTTGAATCAAATCTAGTAAAACATTTCGGTAGCCCCAAAGGTATGGTTAAAGGATTTAAGTTTGTTTGATGTATAATGGTATGAAGGTTAATATATTAGCAAGTAAGACTATTCTAGATGGATAGTACATGTCATGTTATTTCTGGTGATATGTGGAACATCACATAACTCCTCACAGCTAGAGAGTTATGGCCTTGTGAAGTTGGAGAACCCTCATGAGTTATTTAGAAGGTCAAAGAAGTCAAATTATTCTAGAAGCTCCTAGAATAAGTTGACTAGTCAAGTGGGTGAAACTAGAAGTTAATCATGGGTTAATTTGTTGCAATAAGAAAGTAATTAAAAATAAATTGGTTGCAACTAGAAGTGGAGAGTTTATTATTTATGGATAAAGTGATTATAAGTGGACAAGTGGTTAGAAGTGGGTTACCACTAAAAGAAATAAATTGGGTTAAGTTGGTTAGAAGGTAACCCCTTGAGGAAGCTACATGGAAGTATAAGTAAGAGAGCAAGGATCTCATATTATCACCTATTGAATATCGTTGAATATCTATTTTGTGAAAGGCTTATTGCAGGTACACATTGATACATAAAGTTACGCAATATTGAGGAAGTAAAAGAGGATTGACGGCGAAAGTTTTGGAGTTGCAGAAATACTAAAAAACCCCTAGTTTCTAATGCATACGTGGGATGATAGAAAAAAGGTAGCGTACATATGTAGGCTGACAGTAAAAGAGGAAGTGTACGAACGCGGTTTGTACATGAAAAGGTAGCGTACATTTGAAAAAACTCATGAAAACATTGAGTGGATGTTAGTACCAAGTTCTCAAAGTCTGAAAACAAGTTGCCAGGAAGGTTTACAGTGATCTGGTAGATCAAATCTATATGCAAGTTCAAAAGGTATGTCATATTCTTATGTGTATTTGAATTTTGTTGTCTACATTTGAAATGGTTATGGGGGTTTGAGGATTTTCCCTAGAGAGGTTATTGGTTGTATGGAACTTATTGTATAAGCCAGATCTATAGAAATAAAATGTTGGTATATCTGATATTTATCAATGGTACATCTTGTTAGTGTTGAGGAACACCTTGTATTTCTTGACATATGGTTAAGGGTTTTTGTGGTACATGGTTGAGAGCTTGTAGTTGTGAAGTGGTTGTGAAGTTTTTGATGTAGTGTGAGGTTGTATATCAATGAGGGTTTGTTTTCTAGTCCATGTAAGGGTTATCACACTTGATCATGAATGTATAGACATGTATGGCACATGAATAGAGAGACATAGATGCATTTGGGTAAAGGATATGTATGAGGATGTATGCATAGGGAACAAGTATAGTTTGGACGCAGTGTCAGGTTGCAGGTTGATGTGATATAGACAACAAAGGGTCAGAGTTCTTCAGGAAGGTGACAACCCTAGTTTTCAGAAGGCATATGCTAGTTGCAGTATAGAAAGGTTGTGTACATACACGAGCTAGAGTATATAAAGGGTGCATACATACATAAGTTGCATTATAGACAAGTCACGCACCTATTGGGTTTTGTTGGTACAGGCTGAGTATAGGTACATGTTAGTTACAGGACAACGACACAAGTTGGTTATAGGTTATTGGCACAGGTTGATAAAGGTTTACAGTGGTATATCTCACAGTGACAGTGTGGCAGTGGTTTCATCATTTCACTTATATTTCAGGGCAGTTGGATGGGGAAAGGATAGGTGCTTTTAACTACCTTCCGATTGTAGTCAGAGAACATAGAGGTTTGTATCCTCTTACTAATTGTAGCCAAATAATTGGGGAGTTGGATTTTCCCTTAGATTTTAGCCTAAAAATATAGGGGGTTTGATCCTCCTTCTAGTTGCACTTGGAGAACAAAGGAAATTGGTGCTTCCAATGAATGTAATTATTAAATACATATAAGAAAAAAAAATCGTGGTTTTCTACCACATTGGGTTTCCACGTAAAAATATTGGTGTACTGTGTATTTGTATGATTGTTCATTTGTTATGGTTTATTTACTCTGCACTTGTTGAATGATAATGGTATATTGATCATAAAGATAAATAACACTTACATATTGTGGTTAAAAAGATTAAAAATCTCTACTAATGATTCATTCCCCTCTCAGTAATCCAACAATTGGTATTAGAGCAGGTTCCTTCAGAAATCAGTTTAACCTCTAAAAGGTAGATCATGGAAAGCAATAGTATGTATAAAAATGGAATACCACAATTTGATGGACAAAACTATGCATTTTGGAGCAGAAGGATGAAAAAATATGTACAAGCACAGGGATTTGAGGTTTCGGAATCAGTTGTAGATGGATATAAACAACCAACAATTCCGCCAACAAATGAAAACAGAAGGAAACTCAATCTAAATAATTAAAAATCCACAAATGCACTTTTCAATGGTATTTATGATTCAGTATATGGAAAATTTATGCATTGTATCTCCATGAAGGAGATTTGGGACCAACTTCAAAATATTTATGAAGGAGATGCAAAAGTCAAGGTAGCAAAGCTTCAAACTTACAAAGGTCAATTTGAACGGTTGAAGATGAAAGAAGATGAGAATATTGCAACTTAATTCTTATGTGTTGATGAAACAATGAATGCAATCAGAGGATTGGGAGAAGAAGTTGATGAATCTATAATTTTTCAAAAGGTACTAAGATATATTCCAATGAGATTTTATCCTAAAGTCTCAGCACTAGAAGAAAGAACAGATCTGGATTCAATAAGCATGGATGAACTTCATGGAATTTTCAAAGCCTATGAAATGAGAACCGAACAAGAGAATCCAGTTACAAAAGAAGCATCATTCAAAGAATCCAAGAAGTCAAATAAAAAGGGAAATCAAAAGGAAAAATAATATAGCAACAACAGTGCAATCTTAGATGACGATGAATAACTAGCCAACTTCGTCAGAAGACTGAAAAAGGGAACCAATGGTAGATATAGAGGTAAGCTTCCATTGATTTATTTTAATTGTGATGGTATGGGTCATTTTTCTAACAAATGTTCTCATAAAAAAATTGAAAAAGATGATTCAAATAGAAAACAAATATATAAATGAAAAAGAACAAAAAAGGAAGTCTTTAAGAAAAATTTATGCACCAAAGAAGACAACTCCTCATCAGACGAAGATGAAGTCAGTGAAAGTGAAATAGAAATATTTCTATTCATGGAAGTAGAATACTCTGATAAACAAGACACTGAAGAATAATATGAAGAGTCGAAAATTGACTATAGAGAAGAATTGTTGAGTGCCATAGATGTTATAAAAAGGGAAAAGAAGAAAAACAAATCACTACAGGAAGAACTAAAAAGAAAAGAGAAAACACAAAATTCAAACTCTAAAGAATTAGAGAAGATGATATCTAATTTAAATATTCAAGTTGAAGAAGACAAAATAGTCGAAGAAGCACTCAAAAAATAGTTGGAAGAAAAATACAGGATCATTAGAAATTTGGAAGCAGAGATTGTCACATTGAGAAAATACCTTCAACAGAAAAACATGCAGAATAGCTCTACGGTTTTGGATAACATTATCAACAATCAGAAGCCACATCATGACAAGTCTGGGCTAGGATACAATTAGATAGAAAGAGGCTCAAGCTCCAAAACTAAATATCAAGAAACAAATTAAGAAGTTATGGAGAGACAATCAGAGGATCTCCTGAGAAGGAAGAAAACAAGAGGTTTCATCACAGTGATGTTCCACCACCCAGAAGATTCAGATTCTAGAATCCATAGTATTCAGAACGAAAAGGATTTCAAGAAGAAGATGGGTTCAGAAGAATAACTCATTTCATAAGATCTTCAACTCCCGGGTTTCAAACTATATTCTTTGGTTTATGTTATTTTTGTAATAATTTTGGACATAAAGCTATAAATTGCAGAACAAATAGCATAAATAGAAACAACTATGAAATTCATGCACAAAATGGTTATCCAAGAAGGTCTAGTGAAACACAAAGAAGAAGCTACAACAAGTTTGAATCTTTGAGCACATAAGTGGAATGCTACAAGTGCAATAACTTTGGACACATGGCCAAAGATTGTAGAATGACAATCCCTCCTTGGGAATCACAACAGAATAATAACAATCACATACATAAACCTTAGCAGAGAATATGGATAAGAAAGCGGAATCAGTATAACAATGAAGAATGCACACTCACTCTACAAGCTAAACACAATAAACGTTGTTGGTATGTTGACAATGGTTGCTCAAAGTACATGATAAGTGATGATGACAATTTGATGGACATAACTATGCTTTGACTTTTGAATCTCCTTCATAAATATTTTGAATTTTGTCCCAAATCTCTTCATCGGATTTACAATGTACAACTTTGGTATATACTAATTCACCAAGACCATTGAGAGGTGCATTTGTGGCTTTGGAATTATTTTGACTGAGTTTCATTTATTTTTCACTTGTTGGTGGAACTATTGGTTCTTTGTATCCATCTACTACTGATTGAAAATTTTCAAATCCGTGTGCCTGTATATATGTTTTCATCCTTTTGCTCCAGAATGCATACTTATGTCCAAACTATGGTATTCCATTTTTATACATGTTGTTTCTCTCCATGATCTACCTTTCAGTGATTAAACTGATTTCTGAAGGAACCCACTCTGATACCAATTGTTGGATTACTGAGAGGGGGGTGAATCAATAATAGAGAAATCTAATCATTTTTAACCATAAAATGTAAGTGTTATATCAATGTAGCATTATCATCCAATAGTTGCAAAGTAAATAAACAATGAACAAATGAGAAATCATACACATACACATTACACCAGTGTTTTTACGTGGAAACCCAAAGTGGGAGAAAAACAAAGAATTTTTTTTCTTATCTGTATTTAAAAATTACATTCATTGGAAGCGTCAACTTCCTTTGTTTTCCAGCTGCACTGAAAGGAAGTTCCAACCCCCTAGTTTCTCAGGCTACAACCTGAGGGAAGCTCCAACTCCCTAATTATCTGGCTATGACCAGAAGGAGGTTACAACCCCCTATGTTCTCCAGCTACAACCAGAAGGTGGATACAACCACTTTTCCTTGCCCCGTACAACCACCTTGATGTAGGAGTAGAATGATGGAACCACTGTCACACTATCACTGTGAGATATACCACTATAAAAACTTGTACCACTCGCCTACAACCAACCTATACTACTACCCTGCCATCAATTTGTACCTGAACTGAACATGTATCAACCATGCACCAACATATACCTCAACATGTACCATCAATGAGTGCATCAAATATGCACCAAATATGTACCAATCATGCATCAAATACACATAAACTATGACTCATCAAGATGTACCAGCATCATCAACTATACACCTCATGTATGTGCCAACTCATCAACTATTTGTCCCAACCATGTACCCAACATGTACCTCAACCAAAAGCTCTCATCAATATCATCATCCAAATATGATTTGTAACTTTGTAATAGACCTGGTGTATATAATCACATATCTGCAAACCTTCCTTAACTTTAACAGCAAGAGAATATAATTTTCATCAAACTTTACTTTAGTCTCACATGACTAATTTTGGATTAGTCAACAACACTAACTTGAAATAATCATAAGTATGTAAATGTAAATAAAGATCTGAAAATAGTACACAATGTTCTTCAGTGTCTTTTATACAATTCCTCCAGATTTCACTACTTGGAACCTCTCATAAAATGAGTTATAGCAAAAATGCCATACCTTGTTGAATTCTAGTTTATTCTAGAGAGTGAACTTGTAGAGCGTGCCCCACATAGAATATTTATTGTATGGATCTAAAAATGATACACATAATACTACAGATTGTACTCTAACCAATACATTTTGTCTTACTGAATTTGGATCTGTTATAAAGAAGTTATGACGTTTTTACCCAAAACACTTGTTTTATACTAGTTTCAGGATTAGCCACAAACCCTATTTCCACAGAGTGTAACTCCAAAAATACAACGACCCACGGGATGAAATTTTTATCATAGCTACCTGGATATGTTTCCTCAATGACCACCATATTTCGCAGTCTGAATCATTCTAGAAAACAATTTATTGTGAAAATGGTGAGATGACATGTAAATAACATACCTTAGAAAGCATCATCAAAAGAATTTATCATCCCTTGAATTTTGACCTTATTTACTTCACCTTCCCTCTAAAATTTGCCTTAGATATCCTTTGGTTACCTCAGTCACTTGTAGATATTCAATATTCTCAAGTGTGATTAAATGAGATACCCTTGCCTCTTATTTATACTTTTATGTGGCTTTCTCAAGGGGTTACCTTCTAACCATATTAAACCATTTTCCTTATTTTAGGGCTAACCCAATTTTAACCACTTGTCCACTTAGTAATTTCTCCATTAATTTTATTATTTAAATAATTTTGTTTATATCCACTTTGAATTATAGTACACTCATCACTTCACTTTATTATTTAAATAATTTCTTCTTTGCAACCACTTTGACTACTTTGACCTTTTGGGGCTTCTAGATGACTCATGAGGGTTCTCCAATTTCATATGGCCATAAGTCTCTAATCGTGAGGAGTTATTTGATGTTCCACATGCCACTGGAAATGGAATGACATGTACTATCCATCTAGAATAATCTTATATTAAAACATATTAAAACACATATCATTATACATCAAACAAACTTGGATCCATTACGCAAACCTTTGAGCTACTAAATTCGCTATCAGACTTTTTTCAAGGGTTGACATCTATGACAACCAACCCAAATAATCAACATGAAGAACTCAAATTGATTCCCTCCCACTCAAAGCATCTTCATTCTGCATTTAACCTCAATCATACTCCTTTCACAAGCTTCTAATATATGTGTTTTCATGTAGCTCTATTTATGTGCTTAATGATTATTTGACCAATGATTCATTGTTTTGTGTCTTTCTTTAATAATTTCATTCATGCTTTATTACTTTTCCATCTATTTGTTGCTTGCATTATTAATAGTGTTTTTCCTTCCTAGCTGTGTCAAATGCATAAAACAAAGTTTTGATCTTTAGTTGGATATTTCAATTCTTTTATGAATGGAAGACACAAAAACATAGGTTCAAAACTGCACTTATTATTTACAATTTAGAGTATGTGTCACCCTTCATGATGAGCTTACAGATTGATTACCCATGCATGGGCATTTACATTTGTTTATGAGCATATCTCCCCTCTCTCTTCTTCATTCTTTGCAACCAGAACTTGCACATTAACACACACGACCCATTATGCATCTATTCATTTTTTTTCATCTTCTTTCCTTGCTTCGTTGATTGCAGATCCTCTAAGTTGGAAAATTTTCACCAAGAATCCATTTCATTTTCTTCAACCATGTTTTACTATGTACATTCAACCTTTTGAGTCAACTATAGAAGCATTCCTCCCTTCTTTATGATTATTCTTTGTGGATTTCTATAGTATACATTGAAAATTCTATGTTCATCTCTTCTTAACCCATCTAGCATTCATCTTTCTTGACGGAGTTGGTATTTCTTTTCTATCGCATAAGAATTGCAATTCTTTGCTTCACATCTCTACAATATCATGTTTACTTATTCCTTCTCCTTCTTCTCCATGATTGATGCATCTGACTATGGAAGATTTTGAGTTTAGATTTAATTTGTAGCCTTGTTTGATTTCCTTTTGCTTAAGATTTATTTTAGATTGCTTTCATTAAATTTCCTATAGTTTGCTTTCAGATTGTTTTATTTTCCATGTACCTTTGGATTCCTTGCACTTTAATTTCACATAGCTTCAATCACCAATGGATAGATTAAAGGTCTAACTCGTGAGATATGGCCTTTCCGCATTGTAATTCTTCCTAAGGTGTTAGTTTCTATCATGAATTTCATTTCCGTTTACTTGTTTCTTTTATTGCATTTAAGTGTGGATTCGCTATAGGAAATAATCATTGAAGGACAGAAAAATTAAGTAAGCTACTCACGATTAATCACATGAACATCACCTCGAGTGCATGAAAGACTTTGATCGAAGCCTTTATAGCACTAAGTTATTCCTACGTCCCAGTGATGAATCCTTAGTGTTAATAGTGTGGGTTTGAATATTGTTTTGTTGGCTTTATATTAATTTCCTACAGTGTGGGTTTGAATATTGTTTTGTTGGCTTTATATTAGTCTAGACTAGGCTCTAATCCTGCATTTCCTACTCCTGCACCTCGAAGCTTACGAGTCTCACTTGATAATTTAATGTGAGAATTAATAGTACATATATTTAGTCCCACAAATACATTGCTTATTGATAAGCCTTCCTTATCTCATCCCCTATGCATCAGTAAAAGGATGTTGACCCCTTGCCATCACCAAGAACATTGACGATGATCTTCTCCCTCTCACCAACATTGACTAGGTCAACGTGGCCCATCTTCGTCCTAAGGCCTATTTCATCCTCCTCCCAGCTCAGATCCTTCTTGCCATGCTCATCAGTCAATATCCTTACATTCCCAATGACTAAAATCTCCATGCCTATCTAAAGAGCTAGTCATTGATTCCCTATCTCACCTGATCCACTTCAGATTATTGTCATAATCAAGTTTGTAGTGTCCCCAGTGGCTTCCTTCGAGCACATGGTACTAACTTGTTTGTTTTGTGTTTCTTGATTTTATGACTAAATATTTGTTGTGAAAGCATCACCTAGCACCATATGGGTTAACCAAAACACATGTTGGTCTTGCATTGGTTTTGAAACAGACTTCGGAAGAAATCCGCTCCTCCCAGCTCTTACACAATGCTAAGCGCTATGGACGTAAGTTGGCTATTTTGGAGTATATATAATTTCATGCTACTAACACATCACTACAATGTTAATGGATGAACTAAGCCCCTATACATCATAGATGACACAGAAAGTTGTAAAATCTAATTTGGGTGAAGCATTAGCAAAAGCAGGACCTGGAATTTTATTAAAAAACGTTGTTGAGCAACTAGTTGTATGATTCCCGCTATTTTGATTCTAAAGAAACTGATGGAATCAAAATCCGAGGCCCAGAAGTTACAAAACGATTATCAAGGATATTTATCTCGGGACACCTATAGAATACTTGAATGGCACATCTAGTTGTCTTGCTAAAAGGTTTTTTCTGTGCTCTCCACATTGCAAAAAATGGTACTTCGATCTAATGTTGTATGAGCAACTTATAAGTCATTGAAATCACAGTAGGCAACGTCAAGACTCCTTCTACAAGATGATCTCTTAGCATTTGTTTTTCACGCTCATATGCAAAAGCCTCATTTAACAGAATAACAATTGTTTTCATGTAAGACTTTTTAGTTTAAATTATATTTTAAGTTATGAAGGCATCAAAGGCAAGGCATCAAAGGCAATGAGAAGAAGAATGTTGTCGCGAACTCAAAGCTCTTCCTACCAGCTCACTCGATCAAACCTAATCCCATAAGAATAATGATACTAGTGCACATGATACATGTGAGTAAATGTTTGAAATCAAAGAGGTATAGCTAGTTGACAGTGGTATGTGCACGACTGTCCGAGATAATGGCTTTGGTGCTCTGGGTGCTGAGTCTGGGGTAAATAATCATGTGATATCTTCATCAAACCGCACTGATGTGTTGTCGGTTTTTTTATCACTTAGCCTGAAGCCAATTTCCAACACCCGTAGATGGATATAACGACCTCGGGATGGAATTTCATTGGCACCATGGAATAGAACGCAAATGATAAATAAAATCTCAGTTTTCATGTCGTGCAATGGTCGTCGTTTTTACCTTCTCTGCAAAGAAATAAAAACGAAATTGGATAAATGTTGATGATTTAAAAGATCCAAGCATCGAGTAGGATACCCTCATGGAGAATATCGAGATGACCCGACCTCATTTGTTGTATGACAAGTTTAAATTCTATTGAAAAAGGATATTGAAGTAGGCTCAAGAGACACAAGATACACTACAAGTGGTTGATGGACGGTTGATAGAAGCAAAACGTGTTAGTATATCCATGAGGTATGCCAGAGAATTTGAAGGGTGATTTGATGGGCGTCGCGCTTAAACATTGCTCCATAGAACATCATTAAACTTACTTTCTCTATGAATCAACATAGCCAGCCAACTATCACACTCAAAATACAATTTTAGGGTTTCAATCTGGAATCCACTAGGAGGGTGAAGGTATCATGATTTTAGGGTTTTCAACCACAAATAATAGCTCATTTGGCTAACCGCCACCTTCTGCTGGAAACCAAACATATAATTACAATAGTCCAAGAGCCCCAACTTCATCCAGGCCAATACCACCACATAAGAACGACCAAACAGGACATTTCATTGATTGATAACGAGCAACGACTGATTGAAGATGATGAAGGCTCTGATCTCATTCAGATCTTAAGTGCCAACAAAAAATAAAACAATGGAGAACCCCCGAATATTATCGAAGCAATTGTACCAAAAAGATATTTATATCTGTGTAACACCCCATCCTCGTATCATGGGCATTATCCATTGTGTTATCACTCCAATAGTAACCCTAGAGTGTAGATCATGTGAGCTTGGTAACATACAAAGAATTTGAATTTTAAATTTGAAAGATAAGTTTTAAAGTCACAAGGATTTGACCATAAGGACAATCAAATCCAGACCATAAGGACAATCAGATCCATCTACTGTAAACATTCCCACTTCCAGCATTTATGACAGTCAACTAACAACCTCCTTGTTAGTTGACTATGAATTCATTTGGGTAGATAATCAAGAATCACTTATGACAGTCAACTAACAACCTCCTTGTTAGTTGACTATGAATTCATTTGGGTAGATAATCAAGAATCACAAATCTGAAAAAATACAGAGAGCACCAATTCAAACTCCAACCCCTTTCGCAAAATAGAAACAGTGACAAACAAAGAATGACAGGTTTTAATTGATTTCCTTCTTTTTAGGAGGCGAAATTATGAAAAATATGCTTCAAAATGCCACTTGTAATTCTCAAAATATAATAGCTATGTAAAATCAAAGAACGTTTTTTGTATATAATCTCGTTCTAAAGAAAAACCTCTCTCGGTTTCTTGAAATTCATCTCTAGCTGGCCGAAATACGTATCACAAAAAAATGTCTCAAACAGGAAATCATGAAAACTGAAAAAATAGGGCTCAAAGATTCCTTTGAATCTCCCAATCCTTGACACTTGTGTGAAAAATGAAAGGGGTTAATGTTCTTGTGTCTGTTCTTAACAATAATTCCTTTGGATTTTTAAAATTCATCTCGGTTCACCCGAAAATCCTCCTAGAAGTCAACTGGTCAAAAATACCAATTCAACAACCCTAGAACAGAGTTTCCACAACGCCTTTTACAACACATTCTGTAGCGCCTGTCTCAATTCGCAACGCCTGTGCCAGTTCACAACACCAAAGGAAAATCAAGTGGCCACACTCCTTTCCTAACCTCCAAACAAGACAAAAAATTTCATGGAGTACCTCATGACCCTGAGTTTGATGCTCGTAATTTTGAATTTACACCAGGATGCCTGCAACCTATACAACCTACAACCCTCTTCCTTAACTTGTTCGCAATACCAATTCACAGCGCCAACTCAAATATAGCTTGCACACTTCGAGGAGGTTATTAGTTGATGGTATGACATAATCCCTGGAGAAATGGTTAAATGTAGGCTATGAAAATCACAAATCCCCCTTTACATGACCAATGTTATGTGTTAACATCTGGATCCACGGGGGATGGAGACCTCCCTGTGAGGCTCCAAGAACATCCAAACCCTGTGCCTTCATATTCTGTTCATCTATGCAACCCAACCTTGCAAAATTTCATCTCTGCAAACATTCACAATTTGTGTTGTGCCTAATCCATTGGGTCAGTGGAGTCATTCATATTGTTGTGCATCCTGTTTAGTTCTAATTGATGATGTCAATCAGAGTTCATTTAATGTCAACCCGGGAAGGTAAACTTAGAAGCGCTACCTAAAATATATAGATCTAGAAAGATTCTTAATATGTCCGAGATCTTAAAGTTCCCTTACAAGAACATATTCATCAAAATCTCTTCCAACAACTAAACAAACCTAGATCTAACATTCATCGAGATCCTAAGGTTCTCTTACAAGAACACTTGAATTTTAGGATCTCCTCCAATATTAGAACATCTAATAAAAACTTTGAAAGCTGAAATGAAACAAATCTAAATCTAATAATTGTATGAGGTCTTACGGTTCTCTTACAAGAACACTTTCAAATAAGACTCTTCCAATATTAGAACATTTAACAAAAATTTTAAAGCGGAAATGAAACAAACCTAAATCTAATAATGGTATGAGGTCTTACGATTCTCTTACAAGAACACTTTCAAATAAGACTCTTCCAATATTAGAACATTTAACAAAACTTTAAAAGCGGAAATGAAACAAACCTAAATCTAATAATGGTATGAGGTCTTACGATTCTCTTACAAGAACACTTTCAAATAAGACTCTTCCAATATTAGAACATTTAACAAAACTTAAGAGCTGAAATCAAACAAAAACATAAATTAAATTATACCTAAAATAAGCAAATAAGCATACAAGTAAGGCCATGGGGGCCCTCCATAACTCCACAAGCACACCACTTCAAAGGAGACTCAGATGTAGAAGCAAAATCGAAGTATGATTCTTTATTTCAAAATGTCCATTACAAACCAACTCTAAGATTACAACTCTCTCTAATTCTAAG
>ML802245.1:93711-134720 GCA_009831015.1 Picea engelmannii
GTATGAGGTCTTACGGTTCTCTTACAAGAACACTTTCAAATAAGACTCTTCCAATATTAGAACATTTAACAAAACTTTAAAAGCGGAAATGAAACAAACCTAAATCTAATAATGGTATGAGGTCTTATGATTCTCTTACAAGAACACTTTCAAATAAGACTCTTCCAATATTAGAACATTTAACAAAACTTTAAAAGCGGAAATGAAACAAACCTAAATCTAATAATGGTATGAGGTCTTACGATTCTCTTACAACAACACTTTCAAATAAGACTCTTCCAATATTAGAACATTTAACAAAACTTAAGAGATGAAATAAAAAAAAAACATAAATTAAATTATACCTAAAATAAGCAAATAAGCATGCAAGTGAGGCCATGGGGGCGCTCCATAACTCCACAAGCACACCACTTCAAAGGAGACTCAGATGTAGAAGAAAAATCGAAGTATGATTCTTTATTTCAAAATGTCCATTACAAACCAACTCTAAGATTACAACTCTCTCTAATTCTAAGATTACAAGCCTACAAATGAAGGAGGTAACACTCCTATTTATACAAGAGCTATGATAACAAACTCATAAATGTGATCCACTAATCTCTCTTTAGTTCCATACATCTCTCAACCATCTAGACACATAACCCTATCCTCCATGATATTCTCCATGAGGTCCATGATCTCCTCCATGATCTTCTCAATGATCTCCTCCATGATCTCCTCAAATTCGAATTTGAACATATAGTGCCACATAAAGGTGCCTAGGAAGTTTCTTTTGTACCTACACATGTCAACAAACTCATTCTAATTGTTAGGTATAAGTATAAGCATATTATTTTCTAAAGTTTAACCTCAAATCCACTTAAAAATGTTAAGAATTGATAAACTTTGGAAAAGCATAGTTATAACCCAGTGATGAGGTAAATGTAATGATGTGGAGGTGATATGAAGGTGATATGAAGGTGAAATGGAAGTAATTGTGAAGGTTTTAGTGAATTAATGGAGTGATAATAGGGATTATTTTGAAACCCTACACATCCTCTGCAACTTATTCAAACTCTGAATTCATGTAACTGAAAAGAGAACAAATTGATGCAAAGTGAAAATAAATGTTCATGGATGAGCTTTTTCATCTTCCTACTCCTACTTCTAATCAACAAGAAGTAGCTAATCATGTGTAACCATACTTCCAATGAATCCATTAAAGTTTATTACTAATAGAATGATCTTCTAGTATGCAAATGAGAAAAAAAGAAAAAAA
Source organism: Picea engelmannii (assembly GCA_009831015.1). Lineage (NCBI taxonomy): Eukaryota > Viridiplantae > Streptophyta > Pinopsida > Pinales > Pinaceae > Picea > Picea engelmannii. The sequence goes on from ML802245.1 coordinate 94,970, forward strand.
TCACATGGGCAACAAAAAATTTATGAGCATCCTAAACTTACAGCTGCAAGAAAGTGTCATACCAAAATCTACCACATTCTGAACCTGTGGAAACACCGACTCCATGTAAAAAGCCATAGGATCCTGATACTTGTACTGCACTTCCATCTAGTACATAGGACTAAATTGTTTCTCCTTATGTTGCAACTCCTAAACACAATTTGTCTTGAATGAATCAAGAACAACAAGATCATCTCAAACTTTTTGATGATGGTCTCGAACAAAACATTTGTGAGCAGCATCCAAAATGTTCAAATAATCATGAGAATCAAATGACTCTAAGCGACTTGCATCAATTTCAAAAGCAAGAACATCATATGCAATACGATCTTGCTTATATTGGAACATCTCTTCATTCATCTGATTAGTGCTAGTCCCATGATCGCCATCCTGAACTTCATTTTCTGCCTGGAAATAATATCATTGATCTGAAATTGAAAGAATATAATCCTCAAGGTCATCACAAGACAAACATGTTAGCCTACCTCCAATATCATCAACAAAATATTTTGGAATAGTGGTTGGTCTTTGAACAAATTCATCATTTTCTTCTACAAAATCTGCCCCATAATAATCATTAACATGATTAATTTGAAAACTATTAATTTCAAGATCTGAAGAAGAATAAAATCTTGAATGTGATACATAAGCATGTTGAGAATCAAATTCTGAATCAAATTCCCACTGTGTATATCCTCCCTCAATTTCATTCGCATCCAAATCTGATTTTTGTTGTTCATAAACTTTGTCTTGCTCCAATCTTTCATTAGAAAAATGTTTTGGAAGCCTGCCACAAGCCCGGAAATTCTCCTCTATCTCCTCAACATCGGTGAACATATGATCTAGAGATGAGGATTTCCTCTCTCTAAGATAAAGAAATAAATCATGATATTGTGCAATCTTATATTGTAGCATGGTGGCAGCTTCAGATGGTCAAATGTCTTTAGGCATGTTGAGAACAAAGTTGTGAAATCTCTAGTTGAACACGACAAGAACTTCATTTTTGTTCCTTTTCAAAGAATAAAACTCATGAATATACAGTGAAAATCATCCCATGATCTAATGGAACCGACTTCCAAATTTTTAAATCAGAATGCAACATCTCGAACTAAATATTTGCAAAACAACCTCATAAATACATCCTCGTGCATAACTTCAAAATCATCAATGAATTTTTCAAAATCTTTCATATGATTTTCAGCGGCAACATAATCATGTCCATTGAAAATAGGAAGATACTCAAAAAAATCAAGAGGATAAGCATTTAAGGTAAGTGGTAGCCTCAAATATCCAAAACTCTCTCTTCTTATTCTTGATTGAACTTCACTAGGATGAAAAGGTTCAATAGGTTGATGGCAAGACACCATAGGGATTTCGGAAGGAATCTCATCTTCTCTATTCTCGGGCTTACAAGATGAGTCAACTTCGGGAGGAACAGAGATATGTACTTCAGTTTTTTTCAATGGTTTCACATGATGATATAGAATCAAGATCAATGGTGCAGGAAGAAGGTATAACTTCGTAACTTAAGGAAGAACATTCTTTTGTAATCTTATAGTTGTTTGAGTAAACAAAGCATAGGATAATCATTTTGACACGCAAAGGGAAAGACAGGAACAAGCTAATGAATAAGAATAAAATTTCATGGAGAAAACTTATAAGCCGGTACTTCATTTTCCTGCACCTCCTTATTCTTTTGACAACTAGCTCATTCTCAGTGGAGTCTTTAAAACAATGGAGTGGCCATGGTAAAAAAAAAATTGCACTCTGTACATGTCCAACCTTAGTTCACCATCTAAAGTTGGATCTTTACTTTGTCGTCCCTCGGGGAAGATATCTTCACTTCCATCCCCGGGAATGACGCCATTTATGTTATCACTCCAATAATGGCCAAGATAATGGCTTTGGTGCTCTGGGCGTTGAGTCTGGGGTAAATAATCATGTGATATCTTCATCAAATCGCACTGATGTGTTGTAGGGTTTTTTCTCACTTAGCCTAAAGACAAATTACAAAATCCATAGATGGAGATAACAGCCTCTGGATGGAATTTCGTTGGCAGCATGGAATAGAATGCAAATGAGAAACAAAATCTCATTTTTCATCTCGTGCAATGGTCGTCGTTTTTACCTGCTCTACAAAGAAATAAAAACGAAATTGGATAAATGTTGATGTTGTAAAAGATACAATCATCGAGCAGGATACCCCCATGGAGAATATCGATATGACCTGACCTCATCTGTTGTATGACAAGTTTATATTCTATTGAAAAAGGATATCGAATTAGGCTCAAGAGACACAAGATACGCTACAGGTGGTTGATGGGTGGTTGATAGAAGCAAAATATGTTAGTATATCCGTGAGGTATGGCAGAGAATTCGAAGGGTGATTTGATGGGCGTCATGCTTAAACATTGCTCCATAGAACATCATCAAACTCAGTTTCTCTATGAATCAACATAGCCAACCAATTATCACACTCAAAATACAATCTTAGGGTTTCAATTTGGAGTCCACTAGGAGGGTGAAGGTATCATGATTTTAGGGTTTTCAACCGCAAATAATAGCTCATTTGGCTAACCGCCACCTTTGGATGGAAACCAAACATATAATTACAATAGTCCAAGAGCCCCAACTTCATCCAAGACAATACCACCACACAAGAACAACAAAACCAGACATTTCATTGATTGATAACAAGCAACGACTCATGGAACATGATGAATGCTCTGATCTCATTCACATCTTAAGTGCCAACAAAAAAAAACAATGGAGAACCCCTAAATATTATCGAAGCAATTGTACCAAAAAGATATCTCTGTAACACCCCATCCTTGTATCATGGGAATTATCCATTGTGTTGTTACTCCAATAGTAACCCTAGAGTGTAGATCAAGTGAGCTTGTTAACATACAAAGAATTTGAATTTTAAATTTGAAAGATAAGTTTTAAAGTCATAGGGATTTGACCATAAGGACAATCAGATCCATCTACTGTACACATTCCCAACTATATCCTTCAGCGAAAGTGGCCTTAGCAATTTCAGATTAGATAATATGTTTGATAAATGAATGAGGAAAAGGAAAATTGTGATCTAAACTTGTCAGAGATACTTCCAGCACTTATGACAGTCAACTTACAATGCAATTTTGTGTATTAACAAATCCTATATCACCAATGCAAAGAACGAAGACCTCACTCAATCATTGCATGAATAAGAAGAAAAGTAACTCAGACACTCATTAAACATTATTACACAGAGGAAAACAAGAAATCAAAAGGAAAATCTAATCTCCATTGATCAGGAATCACAAGTCTGAAAAAATACAGAGAAAGAAAAAAAACACAGTGATAATCACTCTAAATTCATTTGGGTCTAAAAGCCCCCCTCTTGGCTCAATCTAACCCTACTCTACTCGTGTACAATGAAATATATAGCACTATAGTTCATTTCCATCTCACCAATTGTTTCTTTCACGAAATAGAAACAATTACAAACATAGAATGACCCTTTTTAATTGCTTTCCTACTTTTCAAGAGGCGAAATTATGAAAAATATGCTTCAAAATGACACTTTTAATTCTCAAACTATAATATCTTTGTAAAATCAAAGAATGTATTTTGTATATAAGCATGTTCTGAAAAAAAACCTCTCTCAGTTTCTTGAAATTCATCTCCAGGTCGTCGAAATAAGTGTCGCAAAAACATGTGTCAAACAGGAAATCATGAAAAATGAAAAAAATAGGCCTCAAAGATTCATTTGAATCTCGCAATCCTTGACACTTGTGTGAAAAAAGAAAGAGGTTAATGTTCCTGGGTCCGTTCTTGACAATAACCTCCCTTGGATTTTTAAAATTCATCCTGGTTCACCTGAGAATCCTCCTAGAAGTCAACTGGTCAAAAATATCAGTTCAACAACCCTCGAACAAAGTTTCCGCAGCGCATTTTGCAGCACATTTCACAGAACATTCTATAGCTCCTGTCTCAATTCGCAGCTCCTGTACCAGTTCACATCGCCAAAGGAAAATCAAGTGGCCACACTCCTTTCCTGACCTCCAAACAAGAAAAAAAATCTCATGCAGTACCTGATGACCCTGAGTTTGATGCTCGTAATTTTGAATTTACACTAGGATGCTTGCAACCTATCCAACCTACAACCCTCTTCCTTAACTAGTTTGCAATGCCAGATCGTAGCGCCAACTCAAATATAGCTTGCACACTTCGAGAAGGTTTCTAGTTGATGGTATGACATAATCCCTAGAGAAATGGTTAAATGTGGGCTATGAAAACCATAAATCCTCCTTTACATGACCAATGTTATGTGTTAACATCTAGATCCACAGGGGATGGAGACCTCTTTGTGAGGCTCCAAGAACACACAGACCCTGTGCCTTCATATTTTGTTCATCTGTGCAACCCGGCCTTGAAAAATTTCATCTCTGCAAACATCCACAATTTGTGTGTTGTGCCTAATCTATTGGGCCAGTGGAGTCATTCATACTGTTGTGCATCCTCTGCAATTTATTTAAAATATAAATTCACGTAACAGAAAAGAGAACAAACTGCTGCAAACTGGAAATCAGTTCTCATGGATGAGCTTATTCATCTTCCTACTCCTACTTCTAATCAACAAGAAGTAGCTAATCATGTGTAATCATACTTCCAATGAAGCCATGAAAGCTTGTTATTAACAGAATGATCTTCTGGTATGCAAATGAGAACAAAAGAAAAATATGACATGGGAAACAGAAAATTTATGAGCATCCTTAACTTACAGCTGCAAGAAAGTGTCATACCAAAATCTACCACATTATGAACCTGTGGAAACACCGACTCCATGTAAAAAGCCACAGGATCCCAACACTCGTACTGCACTTCCATCTGGTACATAGGACTAAATTGTTTCTCCTTATGTTGCAAATCATAAACACAATTTGCCTTGGATGAATAAAAAACAACAAGACCACCTCGAAATTTTTTATGATGGTCTCAAACAAAACATTTGTGAGCAGCATCCAAAATATTCAAATAATCATGAGAATCAAATGACTCTAAGCTACATGCATCAATTTTAAAAGCAAGAACATCATATGCAATACGATCTTGCTTATATTGGAACATCTCTTCCTTCATCTGATTAGTGCTAGTCCCATGATCACCATCTTGAACTTCGTTTTCTGCCTGGAAATAAAATCGTTGATCTAAAATTGAAAGCATATAATCCTCAAGGTCATCACAAGCCAAACATGTTAGCCTACCTCTAATATCATCAACAAAATATTTTGTAATAGTAGTTGGTCTTTGAACAAATTCATCATTTTCTTCTACAAAAGCTTTCCCATAATAAGCATTAACATGATTAATTTGAAAACTATTAATTTCAAGATCCAAAGAAGAATAAAAAATTGAATGTGATACATAAGCATGCTGAGAATGAAATTTTAAATCAGATTCCCACTGTGTATATCCTTCCTCAATTTTATTTGCATCCGAATCTGATTTTTGTTGTTCATAAACTTTGTCTTGTCCCAATCTTTCATCAGAAAATTGTTTTGGAAGCCTACCACAAGCCCGTAAATTCTCCTCTATCTCCTCAGCATAGGTGAACATCTGATCTAGAGATGAGGATTTCCTCTCTCTAAAATAAAGAAATAAATCAGGATATTGTGCAATCTTATATTGTAGCATGGTGGCAGCTTCAGATGGTCGAATGTCTTTAGGCATGCTGAGAACAAAGTTGTGAAATCTCTAGTTGAACACGACAAGAACTTCATTTTCCTTCCTTTTCAAAGCATAAAATTCATAGATATATTGGTCATTGGATTTATTCTTGCCCCAATATTTCATGAATATACAATGAAAATCATCCCATGATCCAATGGAACCAACTTCCAAATTTTTATATCAAAATGCAACATCTCTAACTAAATATTTGCAAAACAACCACATAACTACATCCTCGTGCATAACTTCAAAATCATCAAAGAATTTTTCAAAAGCTTTCATATGCTTCTCAGCTGCAACATAATCCTCTCCATTGAAAATAGGAAAATACTCAAAAAATTAAAGAGGATAAGCATTTAAGGTAGGTGGCAGCCTCAAAGATCCAAAAATCTCTCTTCTTATTCTTGATTGAACTTCAGTGGGATGAATAGGTTCAATAGGTTGTTGGAAAGACACCACAGGGATTTCAGAAGGAATCTCATCTTCTCTATTCTCAGGCTTACAATATGAGTCAACTTCAAGAGGAATAAAGATATGGACTGCAGAGAAATAAAAATGAAATTGGATAAATGTTGATGCTGTAAAAGATACAAGCATCGAGCATGATACCCTCATGGAGAATATCGAGATGACCCGACCCCATTTGTTGTACGACAAGTTTAAATTCTGTTGAAAAAGGATATCGAAGTAGGCTCAAGAGACACAAGATACGCTACAGGTGGTTGATAGACGGTTGATAGAAGTAAAACGTGTTAGTATATCCGTGAGGTATGGCAGAGAATTCGAAGGGTGATTTGATGGGCGTCACGCTTAAACATTGCTCCATAGAACACCATCAAACTCAGTTTCTCTATGAATCAACATAGCCAGCCAATTATCACACTCAAAATACAATTTTAGGGTTTCAATCTGGAATCCACTAGGAGGGTGAAGGTATCATGATTTTAGGGTTGTCAACGCCAAATAATAGCTCATTTGGCTAACCGCCACCTTTTGCTGGAAAACAAACATATAATTACAATAGTCCAAAAGCCCCAACTTAATCCAGGCCAATACCACCACATAAGAATGACCAAACCGGACATTTCATTGATTGATAACAAGCAACAACTCGTTGAACATGATGAATGCTCTGATCTGATTCAGATCTTAAGTGCCAACAAAAAAAAACAATGGAGAACCCCCAAATATTATCGAAGCAATTGTACCAAAAAGATATTTATATCTGTGTAACACCCCATCCTCGTATCATGGGAATTATCCATTGTGTTATCACTCCAATAGTAACCCTGGAGTGTAGATCACATGAGCTTGGTAACATACAAAGAATTCGAATTTTAAATTTAAAAGATAAGTTTCAAAGTCATAGGGATTTGACCATAAGGACAATCAGATCCTTCTACTGTACACATTGCAAACTATATCCTTCATCGAAAGTGGTCTTAGCAATTTCAGATCACACAATAGGCTTGATAAATGAATGAGGAAAAGGAAAATTGTGATCTGAACCTATCAGAGATACTTCCAACACTTATGACAGTCAACTTACAGTGAAATTTTGTGTATTAACAAATCCTATATCACCAATGCAAAGAATGAAGACCTCACTCAATCATTGCATGAATAATAAGAAAAGTAACTCAATCACTCATTAAACATTATTACACGGAGGAAAACAAGAAATGAAAAGGAAAATCTGATCTCCATTGATCAGGAATCACAAGTCTAAAAAAATACAGAGAAAGAGAAAAAACACAGTGATAATCACTTTGAATTCATTTGGGTCTAAAAGCCCCCCTCTTAGCTCATTATAAACCTACTCTACTCTTGTACCATGAAATATATAGAACTATAGGTCATTTCCAGCTCACCAATTTGAACTCCAGCCCCTTTCGCAAAATAGAAACAGTTACAAACAGAGAATGACACGTTTTAATTGATTTCCTACTTTTCAGGAGGCGAAATTCTGAAAAATATGCTTCAAAATGCCACTTGTAATTCTCAAACTATAATAGCTATGTAAAATCAAAGAATTTTTTTGTATATAATCTTGTTCTAAAGAAAAACCTCTCTCGATTTATTGAAATTCATCTCCAGTTGGCCGAAATAAGTGTCCCAAAAACATGTCTCAAATAGGAAATCATGAAAACTGAAAAAAAATAGGGCTCAAAGATTCCTTTGAATCTCTCAATCCTTGAAACTTATTTGAAAAATGAAAGAGGTTAATGTTATTGAGTCTGTTATTGACAATAACCTCTTTTGGCTTTTTAAAATTCATCCTAGTTCACCCGAAAATCCTCCTAGAAGTCAACTGGTCAAAAATACCAGTTCAACAACCCTAGAACAGAGTTTCTGCAACACATTTCGCAGCACATTCCGTAGTGTTTGTCTCAATTCGCAGCGCCTGTGCCAATTCACGGCACCAAAGGAAAATCAAGTGGGCACACTCCTTTCATGACCTCCAAACAAGACAAAAAATCTCATGGAGTAACTGATGACCCTGAGTTTGATGCTCGTAATTTTGAATTTACACTGGGATGCTTTCAACCTATCCAACCTACAACCCTCTTCCTTAACTTGTTCGCAATGCCAATTCACAGCGCCAACTCAAACATAGCTTTCACACTTCGAGGAGGTTGTTAGTTGATGGTATGACATAATCCTTGGAGAAATGGTTAAATGTAGGCTATGAAAACCATAAATCCTCCTTTACATGACCAATGTTATGTGTTAACATCTGGCTCCATAGGGGATGGAGACCTCCTTGTGAGGATCCAAGAACACGTAGACCCTGTGCCTTTATATTATGTTCATCTGTGCAACCCAACCTTGCAAAATTTCAATTGTGCAAACATCCACAATTTGTGTTGTGCCTAATCCATTCGGACAGTGGAGTCATTCATACGGTTGTGCATCCTCTACAACTTATTCAAACTCTGAATTCACAAACTACTGCAAACTGAAAAATAAATGCTCATGGATGAGCTTATTCATCTTCCTACTCCTACTTCTAATCAACAAGAAGTAGCTAATCATGTGTAATCATACTTCCAATGAAGCCATGGAATCTTATTACTAATAGAATGATCCTCTGGTATGCAAATGAGAACAAAAGAAAAATATGACAAAGGCAACAGAAAATTTATGCGCATCCTTAACTTACAGCTACAAGAAAGTGTCATACCAAAATCTACCACATTCAGAACCTATGGATACACCAACTCCCTGTAAAAAGCCACAAGATCCTGATACTCGTACTGCACTTCCATCCAGTACATAGGAATAAATTGTTTCTCCTTATGCTACAACTCATAAACACAATTTGCCTTGGATGAATCAAGAACAACAAGATCACCTCAAACTTTTTGATGATGGTCTTGAACAAAACATTTGTGAGCAACATCCAAAATATTCAAATAATCATGCGAATCAGATGACTCTAAGCTACTTGCATCAATTTCAAAAGCAAGAACATCATATGCAATACGATCTTGCTTATATTGGAACATCTCTTCATTCATCTAATTAGTGCTAGTCCAATAATCGCCATCCTGAACTTCATTTTCTGCCTGGAAATAAAATCATTGATCTGAAATTGAAAGTATATAATCCTCGAGGTCATCACAAGCCAAACATGTTAGCCTACCTCCAATTTCATCAAAAAAATATTTTGGAATAGTGGTTGGTCTTTGAACCAATTCATCATTTTCTTCTACAAAATCTACCCCATAATAATCATTAACATGATTAATTTAAAAACTATTAATTTCAAGATCTAAAGAAGAATAAAAACTTGAATGTGATACACAAGCATGCTGAGAATGAAATTTTGAATCAGATTCCCACTATGTATATCCTTCCTCAATTTCATTCGCATCCAAATCTGATTTTTGTTGTTCATAAACTTTGTCTTGCTCCAATCTTTCATCAAAAAATTGTTTTGGAAGCCTACCACAAGCTCGAAAATTCTTGTAATGATCCCAAGCCAATTTTTCGCTTGGAATCACTAACTACCACTGACGTGTTTGATGTGCAGGTGGTTATTGCAGTGTTCCCGTTATTTAAATGGTGTTTATACAAGATTCATCCAACATATGCAAGATCACAACATATTCAAGATATAGAAAACACAAGCATAGATCTGACCTTTATTATAAGAAGCATGAATCAGATACAATAGAAAGAGTAGATCCGGAATAATCCTCAAATGGCCCCAATAACTAATAGATATGAGCTGCTACAAAATGCTCTCGCTAATACAAAACAAGCCTCCAAAGGCTGGATAAGAAATGAAGGTCAATACACACAGATCTGAGCCGTATGGATGCCAACTCCTCCAGCTGAAGATGCCACGCTCCAGTAGAAGGTTGAAACCCTCAATAATTCGGCCCTRATGAAGGAAGACTCCAAATGAGCCCAAACTCTGCCAACTGATAGATCAGGGTGATAGGATCTCCCTCATGAAGTCTTAGGCTGAAATGCTAAGGCCAACCCCTCCAAATATTGAATCCTCTAATGAAGTTGCACCCTCCTGGATGCTTGGAACCCTAGATAACTTGGCCCTGATGAAGGAGGTCTCTAAATGCTCTGAAACTCTCCAGGAATATAGATCGGGCTATGGAAACCCCGTGGGATAAGTTTCAGATCCAGATTCTAGGTAGATCTCCCTAGATCTGAGAAATACTGAATCACAGGACGTCCTCCTAGCCTCCAAGTCCTCCCAAACTATAGCTGAAGATCTGATGATGATAACTCTTCAAAGAAACCCTCAAAGTGATGGTTGAGCACCTGCAAGTGAAACCCAGGTGTTGGAATGCCCAACGTCTCTCCTGATCAGTTGGATCGAACTCTCCTTTAGATGATTATGCACCCTTGCTGGAAACTCCTGAATAGTACGGCCCTATTACTTTCCTGAAGATATTTGTGGATATGTGATGAGTGTAGAATGGTGTGGGTGGAGTCTTTCATCCCCGAGACCAGGATTTGGAACAAGGTGAGTCGATCTTTCACCACTGAGTTTCTCACAAGGGTTTGTAACAGAAAAACCCCCAAACTGTATGCTCAAGAGCAATAACAAGCAAATACCAAAATCAGAATGCCTCATAGGTGCACCCCAACCTTCTATTTATACTTTTTCTTCTATTTCTCTGTTGAGTTAGATTAACTCCCAGGATTAACTCCTCCAGCTCTTCTATTCTTTCATTGAGTTATCTTTTACTTCTTTCTTACCTTTTTCCTCAAGTCAACTTAAGAATATAACCTTAGTCTAGTTGACCTTTCCCCTTATTGTGAGACTATGGCCTAGTGGGGATGCCTAAGCCACTGAGTCTCTCCAATACCTCTTTATCAAGAGGTGGGGGACATTATAGTTTCCCCTGCTAGAAATTGCATGTCCTCAAGAAATTCCAAACTTGTTTCTCTCACCACTTGTTCGCTTTCCCATGTAGCATCCTCAATGGGTAGATCCTTCCATCTGATCAGGTACTCCTTGATGCTTCTATTCCTGAGCCTCTTCTCTCAAACCTCCAATATCTCCTCCGAAATCAAAACAAGCTGTCCTTCTTCATCCATGGGAGGTAATACCTCAATGAGTGTGATGTGTTGGCCTATGGATTTCTTGAGGCATGAGACATGGAAGACGTTGTGTATCATGTTGCCCTGTGGAATCTCCAACTCATAAGCTACGACCCCTATCTTCATGTTGACTCTGTAGGGCCCAAAGAAACGTGGTTGCAGCTTCTCTGCTCCGCTTCTTTTTATGGAAGCATGCCTGTATGATTTGAGCCTTAGATAGACTAAGTCACCAACCTCAAAAGTAAGATCAACTCTGTGCTTGTCTACTTGGATCTTTTACTGGTTATGTGCTCTCTGTATATGATCCTTCAGCTCCCTAAGAATATCTTGGCTCTGTTGTATCCAATATTGTACCATGGGCACTCGGTTGTCACCGAAAGCAATCTCCACAAAATATAAAGGATCATAGCTATACAAGGCCCTGAATGGTGACATGCCTATGGACATAGACTGGGTGGTCTTGTAGCAATACTCTCCCAAGTGCAACCATCTGACCCACGCTTTCTGTTGCCCTACCACATGATTTATGAGGTAGTCTTCCACCCACTTGTTGACTATCTCGGTCTGTCCATCCGTCTGAGGATGATAGTTGGTACTAGGGGTCAAGGCCATACCAACCAATCTAAATAACTCCTACCAAAATGTACTCATGAACCTGTTATCCATGTCACTAACAATGGTCTTGGGTAGGTCGTGCAACCTGAAAATCTCCCTAAAAAACAGTTTGGCCACTTGTGTTGCACTAAAGTCGGTAGCTATGGCGAAGAAGTGTGCAAACTTCGTCAACCTGTCCACTACTAAAAAAATGCAGTCCTTCCCTTGCGTCTTTGGCAACCCAGTGATGAAATCCATGGATATGCTTTCCCACTTGTGCTCCGAAATGGGTAAGAGTTGCAGTAGTCCTGTTGGGTGCGTGTGCTCATCCTTTTTCTCCTGACATGTAGTACACTCCTTGATGTGTTTTATCACGTCCTCCTTGAGGCCCTTCCATGAGAACCTTTCCCTCACCTGCCTGTATGTCTTGTTGATCCCCTAGTGTCCTGCCATCAGTGAGTCATGGTACGCCTGCAATATCTTGGCTTTGAAGGCTGATCCAGGAACCAAAAACATGCGGTCCTTGTAGTAGATGAGGTCATTTATAACCCTGAAATTATCATCTTGTACCTACCCATCCAATAGCTGACACGCGAACTGATCCTTTGCATATTCAATTACCAGATGGTCTTTCCATTCAACTGATACCTCTGTCATGGAAAATATGGATGGCCTCCTGGATAATGCATCAACCACCACATTGTTCTTCCCCTTGACAAATTCAATGTCAAAGTCGTAGGCTTGTATTCTGCTTACCCATTTCTATTGTCTCTCATTCAATTCCTTCTACTCCAATAGGTATTTGAGACTGTTATGATCTGACTTGACCAAAAACCGTGCACCTACCAAATATTGTCGAAATTTGGCTAGTGCATGCATGATAGCCATCATTTCTTTGTCATAAATATTGTAGAGCAGCTCGGGACCCCTGAGTTTTCGACTCTCATAGGCCAGAGGATTCCTATTATGTATCAGTACGACTCCTATCTCTTCTCCTGAGGCATCACACTCCAAGGTAAAAGGTAGGCTGAAATCTAGAAGGGCCAGGACTGGGCACGTACTCATTACCTTTTTCATCTTGTCCATCATCATTTGAGCCCCCTCATTCCACTTGAAGGCTCCTTTCTTAGTCAAATCAGTCAAAGGTGCACACAACTGAGAAAATCCCTTGACAAATTTCATGTAGTACGTGCACATGCCCATAAATCCTCTCAATTTTGTGAGTGCCTTAGGAGTAGGCCATTCCATGATGGATTTTATTTTCTCCTGATGTACTTGCACCCCCTTTGGTCCAATGATGTGCCCCAAGTAAAGCACCTCTATCATTCCCAACTCACATTTGGACTCCTTAGCATATAGTGATTGTTCCTCCATGATTGTCAAAATCTGATCCACATGTCTGAGATGCTCCTCCCACATCTTGTTGTAAATGAGCAAGTCATCAAAAAATACCATCAAATGCTTCCTCAACTGCCTATTGAACACATGGTTCATACAAGATTGGAACGTGGCTGGGGCGTTGGTTAACCCAAAGGGCATCACCAAAAAATCATAGTGGTTGTAATGACATCTAAAGGTTGTTTTTGAGATTTCATCCTCCCTCATCTTGATCTGGTGATAGCTAGAACGAAGGTCAATCTTTGTGAAGTAGACAGCTCCATGCAACTCATCTAGCAGCTCATCAATCCTTGGTATCGGGTACCTATTTTTTATGGTCTTTTTACTCAAGGCCCTGAAGTCAATGCACATCCTCATAGTGCCATCTTTCTTCTTCACCGACACTACTGAAGAGGCAAAAGGGTTGTGCTTGGTATGATGTGACCCATGTCCAAAAGTTCCTTGATGGCCTTCTCTATCTCGTCTTTGTACTTCTTTGGATGTATGTATGGTGTGGTAATGACTAGTTTGGCTCCTTCCTCTAGCTCAATAATGTGCTCAAACCCCCTATCTGGTGGTACCCCTGGGGGAATCGGTCCAAACACCTTGTGTTGCTTGTCAAGGATTTATTTGATCTCTGGGGTGTAGTGAACCTTGCCCTACTCATCCATACATGTTGAAATCCTACATTCTGTTGCGTACACTATCTCGTCTCTTCGGAAGATGGCCTCCATCCTCTTGGTCGTGACCACCTTTGCAGGATTCCCTGTCATGCCCAAGAGAACTATCTTTCGTCTACCTTCCTCTATGAATGACATCTCCATGGTCTTGTAGTTGGTGGTGATAGGTCCCAACGTGCTCGGCCACTGAAAACCAAGGATGATGTTGGTATCCGGAAGGTCCATCACATAGACGTCCTGTACCAGCTCATGCCTACCCAAGGTAAGCTTCATGCCAGGGATGTATTTGTCAAAAGGCATAGTGCCTCCACCTACTACTTCCACCTTGAACCCTTCAAACTCTATTGTGGGTATGTGCCTCCTTTTCAGCAATGTTGAATCAATGAAGTTATGAGAGGCTCCCCCATCAATCAGAACCGATACCTTTTGTCCTTGTAAGACCCCCCTCATTCGGAAGGTGTTATACTTGGGAATTCCACTGATACATGCTAAGGTAGCCATACAGTCATGTCCTGCATGTCCTGTGATCTCTTCTTCTACTGCCTCAATAGTTTCGGCCTCAATGTTTTGTATCTGTCTTATCTCCTCCTCCTCCTCGTTGTTAGAAGTGACCTCTATGTAGTGCACTTGACCACGGACCATGCATTTGTGTGCTGGGTTCCATGGTTCTTTGCAGGTGAAGCAAAATTGCTTCCTTCTCAGCTCCCTCCTAGTGTTCTCATCCACTCTTCCACAGCCCCTGTCAAAACCCCTTGGGTCACATCCTCCCTAGTTCATTGGAGGCCTTTGATCTCTTCCACCATTGTTAAGAGGTGGTCTAGGTATGAATTTTGGCTTAGAAACTGGCCTTAGATCCCTTTCCTTCCAGATAGCCTCCTGTATGTTGGTAGGCTTGAAAGCCTTTACCCAATCCTTCAAGGGTTCCATCAACCTCTCAGTAAAGAGCATCATGAGTCTAGTTGGAGAAATGTCTTGCACCATTACTGCCAACCTCTGAAATTCTTCAATATATACCTCAATCGTGCCAGTTTTCTTTAGCTGTGTGAGCTCCCGGAAGTGTAGCTCAGGATCCCCTTGATCAAACCTATCAATGATCTTCTGAGTAAATTCTGGGTAGGATACTATTTGATTGTGGCCTAGTGTGGTGAGTCCATGATACCACCAATCATGAGTTTTGCCATCCAAGTACATAGTGGAAAACTTGATGGCTTCCATCTCCCTCATGGGGTTAAGCTGCAGGTAGGTATCCAGCTTTTGCACCCATGATTGTGTTGTTATCTTGGCCATACCATCAAAGTATGCAATCTCTATTTTCCCTACTCTTCGTTCAAACTCAAAGTTGCTCGTGTGGTTCGGCCTAGGCTTATTTCTGAACTTAAGTTGGCAATATTGATCTAGAGACATTTGCTTTTGAATCATCATATCCAACCCGTAGTACTCCTTGGTACATCTCTCCATTTGTTCAACAAAATCATCCACCTATTCCTGTTGCACTTGCTCATCTGTGAATGTGGCCATGTATGGCCTCGGGTTAGCCCTTCTACCTAGATGTCAGCCTAGTTTTCATCTAAGAATGTGGGCATGTATGGCCTAGGGTTGGCCCTGCTACCCATATTCCCATTGGATGTGCCTCCTCCCTGACTTCCTTCGGATCTGGGAGCTTTCTCCGGGTTATATCTTATCTCACCATGGAATCCACCAGATCCACTAGCCACATTATTCCCATATGTCTCAAGGTCCTTCCCTTGATGGGTCATTTGCATCAAAAGATCAGTTATCCGGGATTGGTTCTTGTCAATCTTCCTCAGATTCTCGTCAACCTTCTTCAAGGTTTCAGAGATTTCGGCCTGTCCCCTTAGGTTGGTTTCCTGGTTCTCCTGTAAATGGTGGACCAATTTTCCCTCTGTGAGATTTATGGTCTGTTGGAACTTGTCAAATTCGGCTACCAAGAAGGCCAAGCCTTGAGGCTCACGGTCATCCCCTGACCCTTCCATTTTGGCCTCTGTTTCACTTCTTGGTTTCTTCCTTCTACCCATAAAGATTCCATTGTACCTCTGCATGCGCTGATCCTTCCACAGGTTTGGAGGATCAAAGCTCTGATACCACTGTAACGATCACAAGACAATTTTTCGCTTGGAATCACTAACTACCAATGACGTGTTTGAAGTGCAGGTGGTTATTGCAGTGTTCCAGTTATTTAAATGGTGTTTATACAAGATTCATCCAACATATTCAAGATATAGAAAACACACGCATAGATCTTACCTTTATTATAAGAAGCATGAATCAGATACAATAGAAAGAGCAGATCTGGAATAATCCTCAGATGGCCCCAATAGCTAATAGATATGAGCTGCTACAAAATGCTCCCACTAATACAAAACAAGCCTCCAAAGGCTGGATAAGAAATGAAGGTCAATACACACAGATCTGAGTCGTATGGATGCCAACTCCTCCAGCTGAAGATGCCACGCTCCAGTAGAAGGTTGAAACCCTCAATAATTCGGCCCTGATGAAGGAAGACTCCAAATGAGCCCAAACTCTGCCAACTGATAGATCAGGGTGATAGGATCTCCCTCTTGAAGTCTCAGGCTGAAATGATAAGGCCAACCCCTCCAAATACTGAATCCTCTAATGAAGATGCACCCTCCTAGATGCCTGGAACCCTAGATAACTTGGCACTGGTGAAGGAGGCCTCCAAATGCTCTGAAACTCTCCAGGAATATAGATCGGGCTATGGAAACCCCATGGGAGAAGTTTCAGATCCAGATTCTAGGTAGATCTCCCTAGATATGAGAAATATTGAATCACAAGATGCCCTCCTAACCTCCAAGTCATCCCAAACTATAGYTGAAGATCTGATGATGATAACTCTTCAAAGAAACCCTAAAAGTGATGGTTGAGCACCTGCAAGTAAAACCCAGGTGTTGGAATGCCCAACGTCTCTCCTGATCAATTGGATCAAACTCTCCTTTAGATGATGATGCGCCCATGMTGGAAACTCCTAAACAGTACGACCCTATTACTTTCCTGAAGATATTGGTGGATATGTGATGAGTGTAGAATGGTGTGGGTGGAGTCTTTCATCCCTGAGACCAAGCTTTGGAACAAGGTGAGTGGATCTTTCACCACTGAGTTGCTCACAAGGGTTTGTATTAGCAAAACCCCCAAGTTGTATGCTCAAGAGCAATAATAAGAAAATACCAAAATTAGAATGCCTCATAGGTGCGCCCCAGCCTTCTATTTATACTTTTTCTTCTATTTCTCTGTTGAGTTAGATTAACACCCAGGGTTAAATCTTCCAACTCTTCTATTCTTTCATTGAGTTATCTTTTACTTCTTTCTTACCTTTTTCCTCAAGTCAACTTAAGAATATAACCTTAGTCTAGTTTACCTTTCCCCTTAGTGTGAGACTATGGCCTAGTGGGGATGCCTAAGCCACTGAGTCTCTTCAATACCTCTTTATGAAGAGGTGGGGGACATTACAATTCTCCTCTATCTCCTCAACAAAGCTGAACATCTGATCTAGAGATGAGGATTTCCTCTCTCTAAGATGAAGAAATCAATCCAGATATTGTGCAATCATATATTGTAGCATTGTGGAAGCTTCAGATGGATGAATGTCTTTCGGCATGCTAAGAACAAAGTTGTGAAATCTCCAGTTGAACACGACAAGAACTTCATTTTCCTTCCTTTTCAAAGCATAAAACTCAGAGATATATTGGTCATTGGATTTATTCTTGCCCCAATATCTCATGAATATACGGTGAAAATCATCCCATGATCCAATGGAACCGACTTCCAAATTTTTAAATCAGAATGCAACATCTCTAACTAAATATTTTCAAAACAACCTCATAACTACATCCTCATGCATAACTTCAAGATCATCAATGATTTTTTCAAAAGCTTTAATATGTTTTTCAGCTACAACATAATCCTCTCCATTGAAAATAGGAAGATGCTCAAAAAATTCAAGAGGATAAGCATTTAAGGTAGGTGGCAGCCTCAAAGATCCAAAAATATCTCTTCTTATTCTTGATTGAACTTCAATTGGATGAACAGGTTCAAAAGGTTGATGGCAAGACACCACAAGGATTTCAGAAGGAATCTCATCTTCTTTATTCTCCAGCTTACAAGATGAGTCAACTTCGGGAGGAATAGAGATATGGACATCATTTTTTTCAATGGTTTCACATGATGATATAGGATCAAGATCAATTGCGCAGGAAGAAGGTAAAACTTCATAACTCAAGGAAGAACATGCTTTTGTAAGCTTATAGTTGTTTGAGTAAACAAAGCATAGGATAATTATTTTGACACGCAAAGGGAAAGATAGAAGCAAGCTAACGAATAAAAATAAAATTTCATGGAGCAAACTTATAAGCCAGTACCTTGTTTTCCTGCACCTCCTCATTCTTTTTTCAACTAGATCGTTCTCCAGTGGAGTTGTTAAAACAATGGAATTGCCATGGTAAAAAAAAAATTACAGTCTGTATGTGTCCAACCTCAGTTCACCATCTAAAGCTGGATCTTTACTTTGTCATCCCCCAGGAAAGATATCTTCACTTTCGTCCCCTGGAACGACACCATTTATGTTATCACTCCAATAATGGCTGAGACAATGGCTTTGGTTCTCTGGGCACTGAGTCTGGGGTAAATAATCATGTGATATCTTCATCAAATCGCGTTGATGTGTTGTCGGTTTTTTTCTCACTTAGCCTGAAGCCAAATTACAAAACCCATAGATGGATATAACGACCTCCGGATGGAATTTCGTTGGCACCATGGAATAGAACGCAAATGAGAAACAAAATCTCAGTTTTCATCTCGTGCAATGGCCGCTATTTTTACCTTCTCTACAAAGAAATAAAAATGAAATTGGATAAATGTTGATGCTGTAAAAGATACAATCATCAAGCAGGATACCCTCATGGAGAATATCGAGATGAAACGACCTCATTTGTTGTACGACAAGTTTAAATTCTGTTGAAAAAGGATATCGAAGTAGGCTCAAGAGACACAAGATATGCTACAGGTGGTTGATGGACGATTGATAGAAGCAAAACATGTTAGTATATCCGTGAGATATGACAGAGAATTCGAAGGGTGATTTGATGGGCGAAACGCTTAAACATTGCTCCATAGAACACCATCAAACTCAGTTTTTCTATGAATCAACATAGCCAACCGATTATCACACTCAAAATATGATTTTAGGGTTTCAATCTGAAATCCACTAGGAGGGTGAAGGTATCATGATTTTAGGGTTTTCAACGGCAAAGAATAGCTCATTTGGCTAACCGCCACCTTCGAATGGAAACCAAACATATAATTACAATAGTCTAAGAGCCCCAACTACATCCAGGACAATACCACCACATAAGAAAGACCAAACTGGACATTTCATTGATTGATAACAAGCAACGACTCGTTGAACATGATGAAGGTTCTTATCTCATTCAGATCTTAAGTGCCAACAAAAAAAAAACAATGGAGAACCCCCGAATATTATCAAAACAATTGTACCAAAAAGATATTTATATCTCTATAACACCCCATCCTCGTATCATGGGCATTATCCATTGTGTTATCGCTCCAATAGTAACCCTAGACTGTAGATCAGGTGATCTTGGCACCATACAAAGAATTCGAATTTTAAATTTGAAAGATAAGTTTTAAAGTCATAGGGATTTGACCATAAGGACAATAAGATCCATCTACTGTACACATTCCCAACTATATCCTTCAGCGAAAGTGACCTTAGCAATTTCATATCAGACAATAGGCTTGATAAATGAATGAGGAAAAGGAAAACTATGATCTGAACCTGTCAGAGATACTTCCATCACTTATGATAGTCAACTTACAGTGAAATTTTGTGTATTAACAAATCCTTTATCACCAATGCAAAGAACGAAGACCTCACTCAATCATTGCATGAATAAGAAGAAAATTAACTCATTCACTACACAGAGGAAAACAAGAAATGAAAAGGAAAATCTGATCTCCATTGATCAGGAATCACAAGTCCGAAAAAATACAGAGAAAGAAAAAAAACAGAGTGATAATCACTCTGAATTCATTTGGGTCTAAAATCCCCCCTCTTGGCTCATTCTAACCCTACTATACTCTTGTACCATGAAATATATAGCACTATAGGTCATTTCTAGCTCACCAATTTGAACTCCAACCCCTTTTGCAAAATAGAAATAGTTACAAACAAAGAATGACACTTTTTAATTGATTTCATGCTTTTCAGGAGGCGAAATTCTGAACAATATTCTTCAAAATGACACTTGTAATTCTCAAACTTTAATATCTATGTAAAATCAAAAAAACAAAAATTGTATATTAGCTCGTTCTAAAGAAAAACATCTCTCGGTTTCTTGAAATTCACCTCTAGGTGGCCGAAATATGTGTCGCAAAAACATGTCTCAAACATGAAATCATGAAAACTGAAAAAATAGGCCTCAAAGATTCCTTCGAATCTCCCAATCCTTGAAACTTGTGTGAAAAATGAAAGATTTTAATGTTCTTGGGTTTGTTCTTGATAATAACCTCCTTTGGATTTTTAAAATTCATATTGGTTTACCTGAAAATCCTCCTAGAATTCAACTGGTCAAAAATACCAGTTCAAGAACCCTAGAACATAGTTTTCGTAGCTCATTTTGCAGCACATTTCGCAGCACATTCTGTAGTGCCTGTATCAATTCCTAGCACCTATTCCAGTTCACAGCGTCAAAGGAAAATCAAGTGGCCACACTCCTTTCCTGACCTCCAAACAAGAAAAAAAAGTTCATGTAGTACCCGATGACCCTGAGTTCGATGATCGTAATTTGGAATTTACACCAGGTTGCTTGCAACCTAACCAACCTACAACCCTCTTCCTTAACTAGTTCACAATGCCATTTCATGGCACCAACTCAAATATATCTTGCACACTTCAAGGAGGTTGTTAGTTGATGGTATGACATAATCCCTGGAGAAATGGTTAAATGTAGGCTATGGAAACCATAAATCCTCCTTTACATGACCAATGTTATGTGTTAACATCTGGCTCCACAGGGGATCGAGACCTCCTTGTGAGGATCCAAGACCACGCAGACCCTGTTCCTTCATATTTTTTTCATCTGTGCAACCCAACCTTGCAAAATTTCATCTCTGCAAACATCCACAATTTGTGTGTTGTGCCCAATCCATTGGGTCAGTGGAGTCATTCATATTGTTGTGCATCCTATGCAACTTATTCAAACTCTGAATTCATGTAACTGAAAAGAGAACAAACTGTTGCAAACTGAAAATAAATGTGCATGGATGAGCTTATTCATCTTCCTACTCCTACTTCTAATCAACAAGATGTAGCTAATCATGTGTAATCATACTTCCAATGAAGCCATGAAAACTTATTACTAACAGAATGATATTCTGGTATGCAAATGAGAGCAAAAGAAAAATATGACATGGGCAACAGAAAATTTATGAGCATCATTAACTTACAACTACAAGAAAGTGTCATACCAAACTCTACCACATTTTGAACCTGTGGAAACATCGAATCCATGCAAAAAGCCACAGGATCCCAATACTCGTACTGCACTTCCATCCGATACATAGGACTAAATTGTTTCTCCTTATGCTACTACTCATAAACACAATTTTCCTTGAATGAATCAAGAACAAACAAATCACCTCAAACTTTTGGATGATGGTCTCTAACAAAACATTTGTGAGCAACAACCAAAATATTCAAATAATCATTAGAATCATATGACTCTAAGCTACTTGCATCAATTTCAAAGGCAAGAACATCATATGCAATACGATCTTGCTTATATTGGAACATCTCTTCATTCATTTGATTAGTGCTAGTCACATGATCGCCATCCTAAACTTCATTTTCTTCCTGGAAATAAAATCGTTGATATGAAATTGAAATCATATAATCCTCAAGTTCATCACAAGACAAACATGTTATCCTACCTCCAATATCATCAACAAATATTTTGGAATAGTGGTTGGTCTTTGAACAAATTCATCATCTTCTTCTACAAAATCTGCCCCATAATAATCATTAACATGATTAATTTGAAAACTATTAATTTCAAGATCCAAAGAAGAATAAAAACTTGAATGTGATACATAAGCATGCTGAGAATGAAATTATAAATTAGATTCCCACTATGTATATCCTTCCTCAATTTCATTCGCATCCGAATCTGATTTTTGTTGTTCATAAACTTTGTCTTGTTCCAATATTTCATCAGAAAATTGTTTTGGGAGCCTACCACAAGCCCAGAAATTCTCCTCTATCTCCTCAGCATCGGTGAACATATAACCTAGAGATGAGGATTTCCTCTCTCCAAGATAAAGAAATAAATTAGGATATTGTGCAATCTTATATTGTAGCATGGTGGCAACTTTAGATGGTCGAATGTCTTTAGGCATGCTGAGAACAAAGTTGTGAAATCTCCAGTTGAACACGAAAAGAACTTCATTTTCCTTCGTTTTCAAGGCATAAAAATCAGAGATATATTGGTCATCGGATTTATTCTTTCCCCAATATCTCATGAATATACGGTGAAAGTCATCCCATGATCCAATGGAACCGACTTCCAAAGTTTTAAATCAGAATGCAACATCTCTAACTAAATATTTGCAAAAAAACCTCATAACTGCATCCTCGTGCATAACTTCAAAATCATCAATGAATTTTCAAAAGCTTACATATGCTTTTCAATTGCAACATAATCTTCTCCATTGAAAATAGGAAGATACTCAAAAAATTCAAGAAGATAAGCATTTAAGGTAGGTGGCAGCCTCAAAGATCCAAAAATCTCTCTTCTTATTCTTGATTGAACTTAAGTGGGATGAACAGGTTCAATAGGTTGATGGAAAGACACCACAGGGATTTCAGAAGGAATCTCATCTTCTCTATTCTCAAGCTTACAAGATGAGTCAACTTCGGGAGGAATAGAGATATGGACTTCATTTTTTTCAATGGTTTCACATGATGATATAGGATCAAGATCAATGGTGCGGGAAGAAGGTAAAACTTCATAACTCAAGGAAGAACATGCTTTTGTAAGATTATAGTTGTTTGAATAAACAAAGCAGAGGATAATCATTTTGACACGCAAAGGGAAAGATAGGAACAAGATAACGAATAAGAATAAAATTTCATGGAGCAAATTTATAAGTCGGCACCTCCTCATTCTTTTGTCAACTAGCTCGTTCTCCAATGGAGTCTTTAAAACAATGGAGTTGCCATGGTAAAAAAAAAATTGCAGTCTGTATGTGTCCAACCTCAGTTCACCATCTAAAGCTGGATCTTTACTTTTTCATCCCCCGGGGAATATATTTTCACTTCCGTCCCCGATAACGACGCCATTTATGTTATCGCTCCAATAATGGCCGAGATAATGGCTTTGGTGCTCTGTGTTTATATTATGGTAGCTGCGGGAGGTATTTAGCTCCACGTGTAAACCTAGCGAGTATAGAATATTCTGGAAGCAAGAAGAAACCCTAATGAGTTGGCTAATAACCGTAGAATACATGTCGGCTCAAGAGGATAATTTGTATTAGTTTATTAGCCTCCGAGAGAAGAAGTCAGCCAGAAGAAATAATATGTATTGAACAGACAGATACCTAGAATGAGAAGTTGGCCCATGCAGTTAGCCAGAATTAGTATAAATATAGGAGGTCAGTCTTCATTCTGGTAGGCATTCTCAGAATTGCAAAGAAGCACTTGTGCACACTGCAGTTGCCCAGTTTGTGCGCAGGTTTGGAGGAGAGTTGTCGTTGCAGTTGTTGCAGGTAGCAGATTACGTTTTGTCTTGGACTATCTCTTGGTTAGGGTTTGGACTATCTGATTAGCTCTTGTTTGATGCGTTATCCTTGGGGAAAGGTGCGCTACCCTTTGTTTGGATATCTTTCCTAGGGTTTTCTTTCGGAATGATTCTCAGTCAAGGTTAAGGTGCTCGGAGGGTGGCTTCAACCTATGGTTGGGTGACAATAGTGATATTGTCGATGGTAAAACAAGCACATCCATTCATATTCTAATAGTTTATGGGCCCACACCTCCTTCATTCAGTCTAACCGCTGGAAGGAAGCATAGCCATAAGGATATTAAGCTCGTTGAAGAACTGTCGCTAGGTTTTCTAGCAGGAGCAGTCACCAAAGCACTATCGCTAGGGTTACTACTAGGTGCAGTTGAAGAAACCCTAATCCTCTCGTTGAGGCACCTTAAGTGAAGGGATTGACCTGATTTTTGGATAGACCAATGCGCGCTAGCCTAGCACATCTCTTGGTACTCTCAGCAAGCCAAGATGTCAAGTTTGAGTTTGTGGTCAAATCTAGGGTTGACCAAGTCAAAGCAACCATGACTTACTCTATGAAGTCAGAAAACAAGTTATATGGAGATTCTAACTTCAGAGCGTGGAAGACAAGGATTGACCTCATCCTTTCCAAGAATAAAGTGTTGGATATTGTGAAAGGAAAGATCGTGAAACCAGAGTTTGAAGAAGGAAAAGAGAAAGAATCACAGAACATTGCAGTTATGGAAAAGTTCAAAGACAGTGACATCAATGCCATGAGTATCATAGTGGACTCTATAAAAGACCACTTGATACCCTACATCTCCCATCTTGACTCATCGAAGAAGATGTACAATTCCCTAACAAACCTCTTCTCAGTCAAAAACATTGGACAAGTAATGAATTTGAAGAATGTGTTTCGTGACATGAACATGAATGATGATGAAAACATAACATCATACTTTGTGAGAATATCCCAATTAAGATATCAACTACAATCTATTGAAGAGATAATTTCAGAGAAGGAATTGGTAAACATAGTACTCAATGGTCTTCCCAAGACAAGGATGCATTTTCCGCAAGCATGAACACAATGAAGGAGTATCCTACATTTGAAGAACTTTGGACTTGTTGTGCTCAAGAAGAATCAAGGATCAATGCAAAAGAGAAACCCCAAAAGAAATATGATGATCAAGCCTTTACATCAAGATTCAAGAATCTCAGGAACAAAAGGAAGTTTGGTTCAAGGAAGAAGCGAAATCAAGATAAAGACATGTTAGAAATACAATGCTTCAACTGTCGAAAGCATGGTCACTACAAGAGTCATTGTCCTGAGATAAAGAAAAGGAAGGGGACACACGAAGCATCAATTGTCGAAGAAAAGGAACCTACAAAGAATACCAAGCAGGATAAAACATACTTCTTCTTCTAAAGACAAGGTAACAATACTCTTTTTAGTTCTCATACATATCTTGTTTGCATAGTCTCTGTACATATCTTGTATATATATCTCTTAAGAAGATAATATGTTCCAAGAAAACTATACCTATTGAAGAACAAACAAGATAAGGATTGATATCATTATACAAGTCAGATAATACACATGAAAGGATGAAATACATCAAACAAATCATGTGGAAGCTATTGCAAGATAAGACAAAATCAGAATCAATCTTGAAGAAACTTAGAAGAAGCAAAGACATAAAGAAGTCAACGATCAAGAGGAAATTGGAGAAATACTTATGACACTTTGCAAAATACAATAAGGATGCAAATGGAAGCGTGGACTTTGTTATATGGAGGGAGCCAATTATATATTTCCAAAAGAAAAACATGCACTCATACATGAAGCAAGGATTAGGAGGGAGCTAATCCTATGATCCATTGAATATGATGAAGTATATATCCATGGTAGCATCCATGAAAGGCAGTACATGTTCAATTCGACCTTAGAATAAGTCTTCTTTGAAGAGAAACCTTAAAGTATCCCTGGTTGTCCATCCACATCCGTGATTCTATGATGAAAGGAAGAAGTGGAATCCTTAGGGCATGGAATCTATAAGAAACTTCATGGACCCAAGAGCTAAAGAAAAACATGAGGAAGAACATGAAGATTCCAAGAAAGAAAGAGAAGCTAGAACAACCAGTCATTGTATCGATAATCACAAGATTACCAACCCGATATGAACTCACTAAAAGAAATCAAGCAAAGGAACTGAAATTTGTGATGAAGAACAGTGTATATGAATGCAAACATTGCAAGATCCAGAACTACAGGTTCTCCCATATGAAGGGAGAAGACTATGATGATTACTTGTTCCAATAAACCAGACATACCTCTACATAAGTCATTATATCATCTACAATATCCATGGGTTGGAGTTCTACATCATATGAATGAAAAACTATTCTCTAGAGCAATTGAACCAAGAGAGTATGAATAGAAACCTCAAGGCTTTGAGGCATACCAGAAAGAGACCCTTATATGCAGATGGAAGAAGACAACTTGGTAGAGAACCTCCAATGCACAACAGAAGCGTGGTGAATATTTTCTATAACAAAGATATTGTATCAGAATGATTACTCAGAAGATTGGGATGATGAATTTCCAATCCATGACAAATATCTCATGATGACAAAAGAAGTGCCACATGGATATGTTCCAGTTTGACCTTTGTAACATTGTTGTGAGCTAGCAAGAACCAAAGAGGAATCCAACAATGATATACCTTATTGATCAGAGCTACATGAAGCCTTCAGAGAAAACCAGTGTTCCAGACCGAAATACATTTGAAATCAAGCATTACATTATTCGTGATGAAGTCCAGAAAGGAGAAAGTGGTTCTCCAATACATATCTCCAGAGATGAGCAGATATGAAGACATTTTGGTAAATCTTTTGTCCAAGATGAAAGAGTTTGCGTACTCAAGATGAAGCTCATGGAGACGACTTCCTTATTGAAAAAGGAAGAGATGACTCATGGGTTGGGAGGGAGCATTGATGTGTTATTAATTGATGGACAGTTAAGAAGAAGGTAAAACTTAGTAACTCAAGGAAGAACATGATTTTGTAAGCTTATACTTGTTTGAGTAAACAAAGCATAGGATAATGATTTTGACACGCAAAGGGAAAGACAGGAACAAGATAACGAATAAGAATAAAATTTCATGGAGGAAACTTATAAGGCGGTACCTAGTTTTCCTACACCTCCTCATTATTTTGTCAACTGAGCTTGTTCTCCAGTGGAGTCTTTAAAAAAATGGAGTCACCATGGTAAAAAAAAATTGTTGTTTGTATGTGTCCAACCTCAGTTCACCATCTAAAGTTGGATATTTACTTTGTCATCCCCCTGGGAAGATATTTTCACTTTCGTCCCTGGAAACGACACCATTTATGTTATCACTCCAATACTAACCTTAGAGTGTAGATCAGGTGAGCTTGGTAACATACAAATAATTCAAAATTTAAATTTGAAAGATAAGTTTCAAAGTCATAGGAATTTGACCATAAGGACAATCAGATTCATCTACTGTACACATTCCCAACTATATCGTTCATTGAAAGTGACCTTAGAAATTTTAGATCAGACAATAGGCTTGATAAATGAATGAGGAAAAGGAAAATTGTGATCTGAACCTGTCAGAGATACTTCCAGCACTTATGACAGTCAACTTACAGTGAAATTTTGTGTATTAACAAATCCTATATCACCAATGCAAAGAATGAAGACCTCACTCAATCATTGCATGAATAATAATAAAAGTAACTCGGTCACTCATTAAAAATTATTACACAGAGGAAAACAAGAAATTAAAATGAAAATATGATCTCCATTGATCAGGAATCACAAGTCTGAAAAAATACAGAGAAAGAAAAAAAAACACAGTGATAACCACTTTGAATTGCTTTGGGTCTAAAATCCCCCCTCTTAGCTCATTCTAACCCTAGTATACTCTTGTACCATGAAGTATATAGCACTATAGGTCCTTTCCAGATCACCAATTCGAACTCCAAACCCTTTCCCAAAATAGAAACAGTTACAAACAGAGAATGACACGTTTTAACTATTTTTTTGCTTTTCAAGAGGTGAAATTATGAAAAGAAAATCTTCAAAATGCCACTTGTAATTCTAAAACTATAATAGTTGTGTAAAATATGAGAACAGGTTTTGTATATAAGCGCATTCTAAAGAAAAATATCTCTCAGTTTCTTGAAATTCATCTCCATATGGTCGGAATACATGTCGTAAAAACATGTCTCAAACAGTAAATCATGAAAACTGAAAAAATAGGGCTCAAAAATTCCTTCGAATATCCCAATGCTTGACACCTGTGTGAAAATGAAAGAGTTTAACATTCTTGGATCCGTTCTTGAAAATAACCTCCTTTGGATTTTTAAAATTCATCCTAGTTCACCCGGAAATCCTCCTGGAAGTCAACTGGTTAAAAATACCAGTTCAGTAGTCCTAGAACAAAGTTTTTGCATCTCATTCTGTAGCACTTGTCTCAATTCGCAGTGTCTATGCCAATTCGTAGTGTCTATGCCAATTCGTAGTGCTAAAGGAAAATCAAGTGGCCACACTCCTTTCCTAACCTCTAAACAAGAAAAAAAAACTCATGGAGTACCTAATGACCCTGAGTTTGATGCTGGTAATTTTGAATTTGCACTAGGATGCTTGGAACCTACCCAACCTACAACCCTCTTCCTTAACTAGTTCACAGCACCAGTTTGCATCGCCAAATCAAATATATCTTTCACACTTCGAGGAGGTTGTTAGTTGATGGTATGACATAACCCCTAGAGAAATAGTTAAATGTAGGCCATGAAAACCATAAATCCTCATTTACATGACCAATATTATGTGTTAACACATTGAGTATGGTAAAAGGACACATATGGATGAACAACAATGGATCTCTTGTTGAAACCTATAAAAACTATGATGAAGCCGGAAATCGTTAACGCATTCATCATTTGAAATACTTAGTCCTGGAAAACATGTTAATGGAGTCTAAGGTGAATTCTTTTGATGGTCAGAAGGCAAAGAGGTACAAAATTGATCCAAAGGTTCTGGAAATAACCAATTTTGTAGTGTGTTCTAGAAAAATAAATTATTATATGTCTTAATAAAATATACACACTCTCTAAACAAAAGAAGCACTCACGACCACTTGTCTGGACCACTTAAAAGAATGAACATTGATACAGTCACTGACGAGGTTCGTAACTCATCCTCTGATTCACATTGAAGGAGTTCATTTAAACTCCTCCAATGCATGTCGGAGGAGTTCATTCAAACTCCTTCGATGCAAATCGGAGGAGTTCCCACTAACTCCTCCAATAAGGAACATGACCCAGACTATTGTTTGTATTTTGGCCATAACGTTTGACTCGAGTGTCCATTTCACACATTTGTTATACCGTTGGAAAGGTCTTTCTAATATCTATGACTTCCTAGTTATACGATTTAAGAAATTCCTAACCAATTGTCTGTATTTTTCAATATGAATATTTGGTACCTTGTCGACAGTCGCAAAGAACGCAACACCTCGATCATGAGCAAATGAACCATGAATCGAATGCATGGAAGTTTACATGATATTTCAATTAATTAATGCCTCAGTTATTTTCATTCAAATGATTAGTCTTGATAATTTATTTGGATTTACTCTCATTTATTGAATGTTGAATGGTGTCAGGTACCGAGTGGAGGAGGTTTGTACTCAGAGTCTTCGCAACGCGATCTACAGCCAAGGATGATAAAACAGAAATAACAACTACTACCATAGTGATAGAGAAACAAAAAGGAAAATCTAATACAAATGGTTGAAAAGGAATTTTGAACCCCATGATGATCGATTGTTAAACTTGGATAACAAAGATGTTCCCATGTCTAGACCAATATTCATGGTGTGCAGGGTATGTATGGTTGAAATCCATGATGTCTCACCGGTGCTAGAGGAAAAATTTGAAATGTAATTGCTATATTCTCGCTCTCATCATTACAAAGAGAATAAAGACAAAATTTGGGAAGGGGAAAGGTCATGGGGGAAGGCGGAAGGCCAAAGATCACATTGAACCTCAATAAATACTATAATTGAACCCCAAGAAAGGCATTTTGGCACTTCAAACATTGTACACTTCTGAACTATTTTAGGAATACAATGTCAACTAAAATTGGAGAGAATTCCTTGAATTTTTCATGTACTATTGTTGAAACTATTAATACAGAGAAGCCCTCAAGGCCAAATTTGGATAGGGAGAAGAACTTAAATGTGTTGTTGTTTTGTTGCAAACTATTTCAAACGAAATGTATGTTGTTCACATGGTCTATAAGAACATGTTTTTTTATAGACTATTCTGATGCAATCTATGTTAATCTTACAGTTTTGTTACTCTTTATGATATTACATGTACTAAGCGAATGAGTTGTGAGTGTATGCAGAAACATGACTTAGACTTTTCTGGTTATAGACTTGTATGCATGTGTTTCTAACTGTGCACCTCCATGACATCTATCTGATTAGGATTTATGCATAGTTTAGTTTCATTACAACTCATTATGTTACGATAATTTTCTCCTAGCTAGGTTAAGATAGATTAAAAATAGATTAGACCTACATTTACATAGTCGTCATCTATATATTTTGTTTGCACAACCATCCATCACTCACCTTCATCGTTGGACTAGGCCGCAATCAGTAAAATCAAACCAGCAATGGTTTTCGGGCCAAAATCTGGATGGGTTCCCTATCCCAAACGATGATAGGTATAATTGGGACTTCTTACTGGGCGTAACCCTTGTTGTTTACAAAGGGCGATTTTGGACTCGTCAACAGGGTGAAAATGTATTATTTGTATGCATTTCATTTGATGAATGACAATTGAATATCATTAAAGGAGCAACAATTAAATATTAGTGAAGATCATATATGATGTTATAGAAAACAAATCTGGTGTTCTAGAAAGAAAAACTTAAAATGGCATATCTAAGGCAGAAGTAGAAGAAGAAGAAAGAGGATCTGGTGAAGGTAGAGCTAAAGAAAAAGTAGTGAACGTAGATAAGATCTGGTGAAAGAAGAAGTAACAAGCGCAGAGTATATTTGGTGAAGACAGAAGCATTAAGCATACCAGTGAAGGAAATGCATATGAAGAAATTATAAACTCGTAAGTAGGTTGGTGCCTACAAAATAAACAATTGTGGGAATTGATGTCTCTAGTAGTTTAGTGCCTACAAACATCAGAGGGATTGGTTTCTCCAGTAGGTCGATGCCTACAAACAACAAAGGGGATTAGTGTCTCTTGTAGGTCAGTGCCTACAAACAACAGAAGGGGATTGGTGTCTCATGTAGGTCGGTTCCTACAAATAGCAAAGGGGATGAATGTCTCATGTAGGTTGGTGCCTACAAAGAGCATAGGCGATTGGTTTCTCCAGTAGGTCGGTGCCTACAAACATTTTTAACCGTAGGTTGGTGCTTACAAATTTATAAAAATAAGTTTTTGTGGTTTTATCCCGAAATATTTTCCACGTTAAATATTTTGTCTTGTAGTTGTTACATTTATGTGATTGCTTCATTATGGTTTATGAATATTAAAAAGAAAAATATAACCTTATATTGATTCACACCCCCTCTCCATACAAGTTTGTACTCAACAATTGGTATCAGAGTCAGTTCCTTCAAAAATAGTCTAACCACTAGAAAGTAGATCTGGGGAGCACACATAGCCGTCGAGAATGTTTCTCTACAAACAAGGCTATGTTGTTTGACGAAACAAACTATTCCTTTTGGAGTATAAGTATTCGAACATATCTAATGGCCCTTGGTTTTGATATTTTTCAATCGATCATGATTATTTATACGACCCCAACAACTCCACCAACATATACGCTCGGGAAAAAGACTACTGAAAATGATGTAAAAGCCATGAATTTCATCTTGTGTGGACTGTCAAAATCATATTTTTTCAAAGTAATGCATTGCAAATCAACGAAAGAAAGTTGGGACAAACTTCAAAACATCCATGAAGGCGATAACAAGGTCAAGAAGGATACTATCCAAATTCATAGAAGATAGGTCAAGAGTCTGAATATGAAAGAAGAAGAAAATGTTTCATCCTATCTCCTTCATGTGGACGAAATTTTCAACACCATCAGAAGACTTGGTGAAACAGTGGCAGAACCAATGATTGTGAAAAATGTGTCGAGGTCACTCCCCTTAAGATTTGATGCCAAAGTTTCCACCATTGAGGAAATAAAGGATCTTGATAAATTAACAATGGATGAATTGCATGGGATCCACACTGCAAATGAAATGGGGATTGAAAAGGAAAAACCATCAAAAAGGGAAGAAAATTTCAAAGCCTCAAAGAAGGTGAAGAACAAAGAGTACAAATCAAGTGATTTCTCCAACTGTGAATCAAACGCAAAGGAAGAAAATTTGTAGAGAAAACTTAAAAAGGGATCTGGAAAATACAAAGGTAAGTTTCCCTTTAAATGATTTAACTGTGGAAATGTAAGATATTTTGTTGTTAAGTGTCCATATGCAAAAAAACAAAAGTGGTGATAATGAAGAAGACTATAACATAAAGAACAACATCATAAACACAAAAATAGCCACAAATAGGACAAGCATGAAAATAAGAACTCTTATAAGCAAAAGAAGAGCCTCTACTTAAAAGGGGTCAATGACTCGTTTGAAGAAAGTAGTGAAAGCAATTCCGATAGTGATAGGGACAAAACTCTCTTTATGGGAATGGAAACAAATATTGATGAAGACAAAGAAATATTAGATTAAGAAGAAGAGGAAATGTTGGAACAAATGGAGAAGTCAAGCTTAAAGAAGAACTCATGTGTGCCTTAAGCGAAATAAAGAAGCTAAGGAAAAAGAATTGAAATAAAAAGAGTAAGTGCAAAAATATGAAGAAGTGGACCATGATTCAAAAGCCAAAATGTCACAAAGTATTGAACAATTAGAAAAGATTATCATAAGCCTAAAAGTTCAATTAGAAGAGGCAAGAAGGATAGAAAAAGTGGTGAGAATTCAACTGAAAGAAAAGGAAGAAAATTGTGAGAAACTAGAAGTTGAACTTGCTTCCTTAAGAAAGGATTTGGAAAAGTCAACTGCTTAGTTGAACATAAGCTTGAAGTTTGAAAAAGGTACTGAAATATTAGATGATATCATCAATTGCCATAGGTCTCCATTCATTAAGATTGGTCTTGGATATGATGTTGTTGTTTCCTCCCTACCTACACCTAGCCTTACTACAACCAAGGAAGTTCTATTTGTTGCAGGAAGAGTTCAGATTGGTTTTATATAAGAACAACCTATTGTTGATTGTGTAGAATAGATTTATGAGTTGCATGCTCCTCACATACCAGCATTTGAGCATCTTGTTACAAATGACATTGTTGTTGACATGTTAGGTTGTTCTACTCTTGTAAGTGAACCTGGACCTGATCCTACTTACTCTTATCATCTGACACAAAAAAGTGTGCCCTATCATCATCCTCACCATAAAATCGAAGGAATGGAAAGCATGCTTTCATATCTTTGCAGAAGAGGCATGAAAGTCATAATTGTGGACTAGTGCCGACTACCAGGATAGATTACTGTTGGATTGATGGATTGTCATGAAGTCATTTGACTAGATGTTTGAAGACATCATATCGTTGTATGTCATCAGTTGTACAGTCATGCAAAGTTCCTCTTACGTACTGATGATTTCCTTGGAAGTGGTCGACTGAGGATCGACCTGACATGAAAATTGACTGGATTTTCAATTGATTATTCGTCGACTGAAATTTGATTGGGTTGTTCGTCGATTGGATTTTTTTACGAGAACTATTATCTCTACTTATTGATCCATCAGGGGGGAAAACTTGAAGTTGTTGATATGCGAACCCAACTGATGTCTTCTTGTTGACTCGACTATTTCTTGTTGAATCAACTTGGATTTGTTGAGACCAACCCAACCATGTTCGACTGTTGTTGGAGATGTACTATTGTTTATGTTGGATACAGAGTTTGTCTAGATTGACAAAGACTGATTGTCTTGTGTTGTTGGTGATAGTGTTCATACTTCTTCGGGAGTGTTGTTGTATCATGTTCAAGCATTTTTTACAGTAGGAACAAATTAAAGGGGGAAGGCTATGTGGTATGTAAATTTTCTTAAGATAAAATTGAAGAAATTCAAAATGGAAGATCGTACACCAATCAACACGCCTATGGTCACATGCTATAAATTGATAAAAAATGATGGATCTATGAAAGAAAATCAAACATTGTATAGGTCAATGATTGGAACCCTACTATATGTGACGACATCAAGGCCAGAAATTATGCAAGCAGTAGGGTCGGTTGCATGATTTCAAGATGCACCAAAAGAAACTCATGTACAAGAAATAAAAAATATATTCAAATATATAAAGGGAACCTTGGACTTCAACTTATGGTACTCAAGAGGTGAAAATTTTACTCTAACAACATATACAGATACAAATTGGGAAGGCAATGTTGATGACAAAAAAAGTACAAGTGGAGGATGTTATATTCTGGGAAGCATGCATATAAATTTCATTCAGTATTTTGGACAATCCTTCTTCATACCTTGAAGGATTTTTGACACTGAGAATGAAATTTGACGGCAACTCTACACATTTGTCCAAGGAAACATCAGAAGCCTTTGTGAGGAGTGTATGGAACTTTGAGATTTTGCATGTTTTGAGGTATCTACTGTGAAAAATAAAAGATAAGCCTACATAGACATTCTATACATTGTGACCAACATTGATCATGTTCAGGAAAGTGTTGTTGAAGGACAATTGAAAGGTGGTTTGATGACATTCAAGCACTACCAAACCAACAACATACCTGTAACAATGGAATATATCGTAGAATCTATGAAGGCACATAGTAGCTTAAATATTCAAAGCATATGGAGATGTGATAAGTTGTAGATGGAATTTTTTTTTAACAGTAATAGACCATTCATTTTTTAGCAGTAGATTATGAGAAAATGTTGAAAGCAACCAATCATATCAGTTGTGAATAGCTAATAGTATTGTGATAGTGAAACATCTAGCAAGTCTTTGGTATATTTTTCAATAAGTATCAAAAGGAGCAGTTCAAAAGAGTGACGATAAGATAGAGAAGACTCAACAATTACATCAAGAAAAGATAGCACATTCACAGGGGAGCTACTTCAGAAAACTACAAGAGAAAGCATAGTCTAAGGGGGAGAAGCACAATAAAAAGAACTATGCAAAAAAATATGAAGCATATTCCCATTAAGTACCACTTCCTAAGAGAATAGGTATTCGAATAAAGTGTCAAGAAGGAATACATTGCTACCAAGGAACAAGTTGCAGATATTTTTGTAGATTTTCAATGACAAAAATCAGCAAGCTAATATTTTTTCAAACACTTGGCAACTTAGAGATAATTGTCTTCATAAATTTCAAAAATGCATAAACTCACATTTAGAAATTTCCATAAGCAGAAATACACATTGCTAAGCAAAGTAGCAGTGGAAATAACACAGTGGACAACAACCCATAAAACACAGAAATTTAGGCAAATTCCAGGGAAAACCCAAATGTGGGGAAACCCAAATCTATTATTCAGCTTCAGGAAAGTACATATCAGCAGCAAAATAACATTTCCAACCAAGGAAAATAACTCAAAACAAAAAATCTGTCCCAAATCTGCCTCGTTTTTCATTCCAAAACGTACTATTGTACGGCCTCTTTCATACCTCATTTTTTGTGCCCACGGTTAGCTGTACGGACTGTTCCATATGAACCAGAAATAGCCACAAAAATTTTGAAATCCACCTCGAAAACTGTGCCCAAAATACCTTGATTTACGTGCCAAATATGTATGGTTGTATAGACTGTATAGGATGTACGGAATCGTATGGACTATACGGATCTGTATAGTACGGCCTCCCACAACAGAAAAATATTTCGACCAAAAACTCACAGAAATATTTTCTCGGGAATCGTGCCCTCTGTCCTTGGAAAACGTGCCCTCTTTGTTGCTCACTTTCCTCTCTCAAGCATACTTAGAAAATCTCTCTCAATCTCCTCCCGATATCTTCTCAACATTCGACATATCTTGCACACTACCCAATGCATTTTTTATAATCTGAAAATGACACTTTCCCCCAAAGTGTCTTTTCACCTTCCCCAACCGTAGATCCAAAGGACAAGATTAGATCTTGTCTTTTTCAAGATCAAGGGTCATGATACATTCCCTCCAAAATGTCTCATTTAAATTAAAGCGATTTTCGTTTTATTACATAAGTGCTTTATGAAAATAAAGTCACTTTAAAAATAGAAGGTACACTTTATTAAAAAGTCACTTTAATAAAAGAACCACTTAAAACAACTTTATAAAAACTATTACAAAGCTAAGTGTCTGGTAGTTGTTACAAGGGAAAAAATCTCTATGGCCAAGGGTAAACCACAAYAGACAGGTATGACTAMAAAAATCAACTCAATTCCAACATGTGCTATATCAACT
This sequence comes from Picea engelmannii, assembly GCA_009831015.1. Lineage (NCBI taxonomy): Eukaryota > Viridiplantae > Streptophyta > Pinopsida > Pinales > Pinaceae > Picea > Picea engelmannii. The sequence goes on from ML802245.1 coordinate 131,294, forward strand.
AATGTGCAATACGAGGAAGAAGCCTACCTCGATCCAATCGTTTGATGCCGTTCCACCGTTGAGCACTTTGACCCAAAGCTTTACACCTGCAAGAAGTTCTCAACAAACAAGCGATACAAGTATATAGTGACAATATATAAAATGAGTTAGCACATCAGATAGTGCAATCCATTAATAAACATTACAAACATGCCCATGGATAATAATCATATATTTGCAAGATATCGATGGGACAGGAAAGGAGTATTTCTATTAATAATTGATCAACAGAAGCATCAACATTACAAACTTCTGTGTCGGCACAGTTCGAAACCAAGAAACCAAGTTCCTTCCAACTGGTTCTCCACCACTTCAATCCTCCACCAAAGGCAAGCTCATAGCAAAGAGGTAATGAAGTCCTCTCGACAATAAGGAAAGAGCTTGGGGGCTGAACACTATGTTCAAACTTGAGGGACAAAGGGATGCAGACTCAATATGAAGTAATTTCTCCATAGTAACTTTGCTCTCAAAGTTGAATGTTTTCTCCTCTTTTTCCATAGCTCGAAATTGTGCTCTTATAGCCTCCAGAATACAACTGAAGGGCCGAGTCAAAATGTTTCCAGTATATGGAAGGCCAAAGATCAAAGATTTTTTGTCGCGACATGGAAACCCAACCTCATTTTGTATTTTCTGGCACAAATCCCGATATACGCGAGTTGTAGTGGAGCAACAAGCGTATACGCATCTTGCAAAGTAGTTAGGGAGTGTATATGTGGAAAAATATATATTTTTGGCTCTAGATTTATCAAAAAGGGGTTGATAAGTCTGCATAGGGAAATGGAAAAAGGCCCTTTGTGCAAGATAGCAATGGTGAGGCTGCAAGATACCAGATATATAAAATATGAAGAACATAAATAAAATGCTAGAAATGGCAGAATAACAGTAAAATATCCAGCATAATCTTCACAATACACATAAGTGATATACGAAATAGCAATAGAAAGCACTTTGATTCAGAAAGCAATGTTCACAGGCCTCTTCGAGGGGGCAACCTCCAGTCGAGCAGCGCTCTATTACAATAATCTTCCAGCTAGGGTTTTCATACCCTCGACCCTTATTTATACTAAATATGCCTATTAAGAGAAGCATCTAGAGGAAGATCCTTCTAGAAGCAGAAGCTTCTATTAGGTCTTCTTACATCCGCCTTATTCTATTTTATTGAAATGTCTCATTAATATTGACCTTTATTACATCCGAATACATTGATCTACCCATGTGCGGGTTAGGACCTTAACATGTCCGCCCCCTTAAAAACAGCCTTGTCCTCAAGGCTTGAGATGTGGAAACTACTGTAGAATGGTAGCTGGTTCCCAAGTGGCATCTGTTGGGGTCATATATTTCCACTGTACTAGCACTTCCTTGATGGTTCTCTGACACAGGCGACGCTCCTACTGGTCCAAAACTGCTTCTAGTTGTAGCCAAATGGATCCTTCTTCATCTAACTCTGGAAGGTTGGTTTGAATTTGGCACCTGGTTCCAATCACCTTCTTCAAGCATGAAACATGAAAAACAGGATGTAGCTTCGATTGACTGGGCAGAGCTAACTGATATGCGACTTGTCCCACATGCTTGAGAACTGTGTAAGGGCCATAAAATTTGGGTGCTAGATTCTGACACTACTCGTCCTTGAGGAAAGTTTGCTTATATGGTTGCAGTCGCAGAAACACCTGATCCCCTTCTACAAATTGACGTTCGAAATGACCTTGATCTGCTTGTTGCTTCATTCTATTCTGGGCCATGAACAAGTTCTCTTTAAGGGTATGAAGGATATCCTCTCAGACTGTAAGTGTTTGGTCAACCGCCTGGACCTTCGAGGTACTCGGTAAGTATGAGAGAACTGAAGGTGGCTTCTGTCCATACACTGCTTCAAAAGGATTCATGCGAGTGGTTGTATGGTATGTAGTGTTGTACCACCATTCGGGGAGAGGTAACCATTGAGCCCACTGGTGTTGTTTTTCAGAGGCAAAGCACCTCATATATGTTTCCAAACACTTGTTGACGACTTCCATTTGACCATCTGTCTGGGGATGATAAGTTGAGCTGAGATGCAATTGTGTGCCTTGTAGCTTAAACAGTTCTTGCCAAAAATTGCTTGTGAAAGTTGGGTCTTGATCAGAAACAATAGAGTTTGACATGCCATGAAGCTTGAAGACCTGATCCATGAAAAATTGAGCCATCGTGGATGCAATAAATGGGTGGTGAAGAGCACAAAAATGAGCATACTTGGAAAGGCGATCCACCACCACTATTATGACTGATTTATTCCCCGATTTGGGTAAGCCTGTAATAAAGTCCATAGAGATATCCTTCCAAATAGCAGGGGGAATCAGAAGCGGTTAGAGGGTGCCTGGAGATTTGACTGTTTCTCCCTTGTTGCGTTGGCATACCTCACATTCAGCAACAAACTTACGGATGTCCTATTTCATACCATCCCAGAAAAAAGAACGTTTGACTCGGTCATATGTTTTGGTGAACCCTGAGTGCCCCGTTGTGGGTGTAGCATGAAGCTCAGAAAGTACCATGGATTTGAACTTGGATTGTTTACTTAAATACAAGTGGCCTTTGTATCGAGGCTCATCCTGAAGCCAGGAGTACCCTGGGGGAGCCTGAGCCTTGTTCTGCAGTTGTTGGATCAGATGCGAACTTTTGGGGTCTTGAAGCCATTCCTGGTGCACAACTTGCAGCCAATCAGGTACAATGAAGGAAAGAGAAAAAAGGGATCCTTCGTCTTCATATTTCTGGGACAGTGCATCCACCACGACATTGTCTTTGCCCTTCTTGTAAATGATCTCATAATCATATCCAAAGAGCTTAGTGACCCATTTTTGTTGCTCCTGGGAGGAAATGCGTTGTTCCAGAAAGTATTTGAGGCTTTGATGGTCGTTCTTAATTTGGAATCGTTGCCCCAAGAGATAAGGACACCATAATTCAACGGCATGCAGAATTGCCAACATTTCTTTTTCATAAATGGGTTTTCCCAGATTATTTTCAGACAGTTGCTTGCTAGTGAAGGCCAAAGGTCGAACCTCTTGCATAAGGATAGCACCAATTCCTTTCCCTGAGGCATCACATTCCAACACAAATGTCTTTGTGAAGTCGGGAAGGGCCAGAACTGGAGTGGTGCACATGGTCGTCTTCAAGGTTTGAAAAGCTTGAGAAGTTGTTGGGATCCAAGTGAAAGAGTTCTTTTTGAGGAGGGTCGTGAGAGGTGTTGCAATCTTTCCATAGTTCTTAACAAACTTGCAATAATACCCTGTGAGGCCCAAAAATCCACGCAAGCTTTTGAGAGTCTTTGGGTGCGGCCAGTCTTGCATAGCTTCAATCTTTTTCGGGTCCACCCTGACGCCATCCTTTCCCACCAGATGACCCAAGTATTCTACTTCGGATG
>ML802245.1:149537-163885 GCA_009831015.1 Picea engelmannii
AGGGGCAAGGATAGAGAGTTCAGATCTCTCTTTATATTGGAGGATTGTATCTTCCTCTTGGAGGTTTATCCCTCCCTTTACATTTTGGAAGCTGTAGCTACCTTTGGAAGTCATTACTTCCCTTGAACAAAAACTATTGATTACTTCTCATATATTGTGCATGGTGTATTGTGGTGTATTGGTATAACTCTTATACTATTGTTCATTTCTCATTGGATATAATTGAATGGTTTAAGTATAAGTTGAAAAAGGTTTTAAATTGTACTTGATACTGATTCACCCCCCTCTCAGTATCAACACTTGGATGACTACCTTGTTCACAGGCCCCTCCAGGTGTTGTTCAATTGCAATAACAACCTGCTCCAGTTCTGCTCCTTGGCCTTCTACCTCTATGAACAATTGGTAGGCCTTATCTTGTACAGGTTGGAGTCTTTGAGTTACTTCCATAACTCTGCTCTAGATAGTGTGGATCTTCTATTGGGTGGTGTGTTTCTCTTGGGAGCACTTCATTCTTTCCAAAGCTGACAGAGGCTTCAGCTACGCCTGTATCACTTTAGCTTGATACTTCGCCTCTTAGATTTGCATCTCCAATGACTTTAGTTATGGATTCTCTGTGAGTTTCTCGTAGGTCTGGGCACTGTGATCAGCAAGTTACTTACATTCCATAGTAAGGTCTTTTATTCTCTCAACTACTCTTCTAGCAGTTGCTTCTCTTTGGTCCCTTACATCCTGTGGGGTCTCGGGCACTGCGCGGAGATCTAAGTCTGCTATGTGTGGTTGTAACTGCTGGATAACTTCTGCAAGTTGTTCCACTTGTTGCGTGACTCAATCCTCTGCCTTTATTTTAACAACTGTCATAGTGCAAAGTGATCTTCTGACCACTTCTTTTACTTCAAGTTGCTCTGCGAGAAACTATTCTTTTCCTTGCTGCATCTATGCTTTTTCTTCATCAAACTTCGCTTGGAGATCAATATTTTCCTGTTCTGCAGCTCGACATTAATCAATAAGTACTCCTTGTACTTGCATCAAAGCCTAGGTGTCTTGGTAAGTTTCTTCCTGTGCTCGTCAGAGGTGAGCTTTGACTTTATCAGCTAGTAGGTGGAGTTGGGCTGGCGCATCTCCCAACTCTGGTTCTCCCGACGCAGTGGAGACTGCGCAACTAGAATGAACGGCCTATTGTACCCCTCGGAGTTTGAATTCGATCATATCATACATTTCTTCCTACTTGGTCATTTCCTACTCTGTTATTTCCAGCGAGGCGTCATTCAGGGTTGCGATGATGAAATCAAAATCATCGGAGGTGAGGATGGTCTGCATCTTGGTCATGGTGGCTTTTGAATTCTTCTGGGAATAAGGTTTCGGGGGGGGGAGAACCTTTCTCTTATTCGAGGGGTCCTCCTCGTCTCTGGGCGTGTTGCTTCATTGGGCCTCTGTTCAACTTCGACTTCATCACCACCCCCTTGGTCAAGTGACATGGAAGAAGTCTTCATTGAGGTGTTGCTTAAGTTTTGGACCTCCTCAATCTTCTTCTGTCTGTTGGTTATGGGTGTATTATGTTCTTTATGGGTGTCCTCTAGGCTGTCATTATCAGATATCTCTACGGGGTTGGCGGGGATAAGGAGGTCAATTCACCATTCCTTAGTGATTTCCTCCAGGTCTTCTTCTGTAAGCTTATAATATGTCTGGAGTTGCTCTTTATGTTCATCTGTATGCGCTGTGATGTAAGTGAAGTGTCGATCTGCACTGAACTTCATCAGTAGTCGAAACCTTTGTAATTTTTTTGTAGTCATGTGAGGCTCGACTTCGATGGCTCGCTTCTGTTGAAGGTAATATGTATGAAACACAACATTCGACTGCCACTGGTTGTTCATATCGGTTGAATACCACAGGGTAGCGAAATTCACAGCAAGCAGTTCGAACGTCTCTATGTCTAGGAAGGTTTCTCCTTCCGGCATCTCCCAGGCAAAAAATGCAATGAGGACCAGGAGCAAGCTGAAATGGAATTTGTAACCCTGGTCCTGGGCTTCTCCGAAATCAAGTTCCAACTGGTTAACTAGGTACTTCGCCCAGTTCATTTGTAGGCCTTCCGCGCACTTCCATGCAAGGTCAACAACAAAGTCGATGACCTACATAGGTCGGATCTTTCTTACTAACTTCCCAACTATCAGTTGACATGCAAGGCGCACTGCGCCACTCTGAATGGAAGCTACCTTGTATCCTCTTGTTCCCTTCTCAACATCACCATAGGTGTCCTTTATCTTCTATGCAAGTGCGTGATCTACGACTTTTCCTTGATAAAAGTCCGGTGGGTCACGTCCTTGCATACTCAGGCCTGTGATCCTGTGGATCAGTGTCAGTTCAACTGTAATGTGGCGGTCGAGCCATAACATGACAGTAGCATCTTGACACAGGCATTGACTTCCTGGTGTCTTCCGAAGTGTGGGATTTTCATGACGTTCAGTAGGGTGGACTGCACGAGGTTCACTGTCCACGACTGGGGGATGATCTTCAAATTATTTCCTTTATTTATGGTCAGGTACTTGTATGGGGTGAGCATGCCATAGATCTTGCGATCTTCAAGGTTGAAGTCGTTAAAATTTAGTGCTACAATCTTGTCCTGGTCTATTTGAACTGCGTGATTCCCCTTCGGGAGGTACACAGTAATTATGGTGTACTCGAAATTGCGTGGTACACTATCGCAGTTCACCGCGCCAGCCAAAGGCAGGATGTAATTAGGTAGTATGATTGGAATCAGATTTGCATTTGCGAGGTCATCTGTATGCTTGGTTATCTTTTCTGTTGATGGTCAGGATGGTCTTGCTCCACGAGCAGTCGACGGAGAATCTTGCACCGTTATCGTCAATGAAGCTTGTATGCCTGCAGACATCGACATGACTCTTTCAGTCATGAGGTCGATCATAACTTCTTCAACAACTTTCTCTGTAGCGCTAAACTCGGCCGACATACATGCTCAAGATTGAAAATCTCAGTTTCGGGGAGTAACTTAGACATGGTAATACGATAAAGGGCATTAGTGCAATGAGCACTGTGTAAAATCAACAAGTATGTGGGCTCGGATTCACAATTAGCAAAAGTGTTCTCGGGGCATGGCATGATGGGATAAATAGATAACTTGGCAACGGATCTCTTGCAACGGGAGGCAACAGGCAAGAAGCCTTCATTAACTCTATTATGTCCATTACGGCGTGGTCTAACAATCTGGTGGCGAACCATAAATTCCTTTCGACCCGTTCAGAGGGTAGGTCGAATGATTATATTAGTCCCAATAGCTATATTTCTTCATCATGGCGAAGTGCCATGTGACACTGTTTTATTATCCCGACGAAGTTCCAATTTTGCAAATTTTTCGTCTGCAAGGTTCCTTCTAGAACGTTTTGTAACTTATCGATCTTGGCTCTCTTCTTAGTTAGCTTTCTATCCTTCCTTCCAATGAGCTTCGTCTTGGTATGCCTTTTTCCATTCTGATTCTTATCTTCTTGTGGCATAGTTACTTCATGTTGTTGAGATTATTTCCTAAGATTCAAGGGTGATGCTTCTTCTTTATCTGGAATAGGTACTTCAATGTTTTGTGGGTGTTCTAGTGTTCTTGCATCTTCGGCATCCGACTCTCTGGTGTTAAATAGCTTCGATATGTTCTTTTGTTCTTCAATCAAGTGTGTGATCCTTCTAGTCATAAAATGTTTTAACTCTTGCTTCTTCTGCTCTAAAACTTCTTCTTCTTCTTTCCTTCTGGCCTGATCTTTTTCAACCCAAGTTTTTCCTAGTAACATGGTAAATGGGGCGTTGTTCTCAATAAATTTAATAATCTCAAAATCTTCCTCTGTCGAAGTTCCGTTGGCATTCATAGATATCTTGGTGAGATTTCCACATAGGTTTATCAATTTTCCTCTAAATATCCATATTCCTCCCAATGAAGGAGTCATAGCAGGCTTTCCTAAAGTTCTTTATGTCATGATGTTCACCTTTGTTTCCTCATCTAGAACACATTCAATGTCGAAGTCTCATATTCTTGCTTCAAGGCATTCTTTTTCTTTGAAGATCTCTGATAAGCTGACATGACGGTGGTCATTCAGGGTTTCTCTTATCTGCAACAATGTTTTCTCTGATTCTTTCTGGGGTTCTTCCATTTCTGGATCTGCCTTAGGGTTTTCTTGTCTCATGTTCATTCCTTCAAGCTTAGCAATCATTATATGGCAATCCAATACTTCGTGGTCCATAGTTTTGTAGCAGAGACAACTAGGTATTCTCCCAGGGCATTCCTTAGCAAGATCTCATGGTTTTCTGCAACTGCAACAGAGGGTTAATCCTCTCTTTCTTTTAAATGATCCCCAACTCTTTTTGTACTACGCGCTAGGATCATAGTAGCTAACCTGCAAACATTTCTTTCTAGGATCATGCATCCACTTATTAGTCTAAACATTCTTTCTATGCATAGGTATAACATATATTTCATTATTCTTATTAGATCTATGCATATCAAACCTTCTTTCATCTATTAGGGCCCTAGTTTTCAAGCTAAGACAGAATTTATCAACCCTACCTAAATCCATACTTTTGAAACAAAATTTTCCACTTATCTTACTTCTACAAAGCACAAAACCTTCAGATATAGAACTTTTCACTATGCTTACCTTTATCAGAGCACAGAGCTTGCAAATCTTACCTTTTTAAGAAAAACTTCTTACTTTTACCTTTCTCGAAGCTCAAAGTGTTCAGATCTTACCTCTTTTCTTCAGATTTGACCTCTTTTCTTCAGATCAGACCTCTTTTCTTCAGCACAGAGCTTTATAAATCAAGTAGAATACTGCGCACTAGAGCAACAGATCTATGCACAGAGCTTCCACATTTTTAGGTCGAATCTTTGCACAAGGCTTCTTCTTTCTTAGTTCCTAGCAATCACAGTTTCAGGTCCTGGCAACGAAACCATTTGTTGGCGTAGGGGCAGACCCAGGGTTCAACACTACAATAGTGCACCAACAAAACCCTAACTACTGGCCCTTTCGGAAACACCTGCGAAACAAATGAAGTCTCACCCAAGGTAGAGGTAGGGGTGGTTGTAGGACTCAGGTGTCTGCAACCTTATCTAGGACACAGATCTATGATTGCAATACTTAACAGAGCACTTAGCAACAACAGTTCATCAATATTTAACCATTATTCTACTACGCAAATAAAACTGAGCATCGCATCATTCACTCAGATGTGATGTATCTAAGCACTTATCATAAAGAGGTAGATTAAATCTAACAGATTCAAGCACTAAGCACATTCACATAGGTCAGATCTACATCCATATACATCATTAGCACAAAGCATAAGCAAATCTATCTATCTATATCAAAGCACTTTAGAAAGTAAAGACATAAACATATCAAGACATCGCACAAAGCAAGACAACATATCATTTATGTGGTTCACCCCCACCCTGGGGCTACATCCACCAACTCTTCTTCTTTATTGTCTTTAGTCAATCAGTTACATGCACAGAGCCACAAAATCCTACTCCACATAGGACAAGAGATCGGCACGCACCTCGCCAGATTCGCCTTCCCCGAGCTAGGTTCAACACTAAGCCTTCTACAGTCACTTGCACTCAGCTCTGCAAGCTTCACATAGTATGCACAAAGCTCTTACAATCCTTCGATCACATAGATCTAGAACTTAGCCATCTGTCTAACATCACATAGATGTATTCTCTATATCTATCCTTACATTGCCTAGACATCTATATATACATTACAAAATAGGCCTAAACATGGGTAAATCCATGGGCCGACATCCCATACCTGTTACATAATCCCAAATCCAAAAAAGGACCCAAAAAGGGGCCGAGATCTCGCAATCTCTTCTTCATCTTGCGCTCCTCCTTCGGCAAGCTATCGAAGTCCCAAAGTAGGTCAAACTTGACCAAAGATCTCTCAAAACTTGGTCAAGGGCCAACACAGTGCCTACAAACAACAGAAGGATATCGGTGTCTCTATAGGTTGGTGCCTACAAACAACAGTTGAGATCGATGTCTCCTATAGGTCAATGAATACAAAGAGCATAGGGGATTGGTGTCTCCAACAGGTTGGTGCCTACAAACATTTGTAATCGTAGGTTGGTGATAATAAATTTATAAAACAAAATTATGGTTTTCTTCCGAAAGGGTTTCCACTTTAAATATTGTGTCTTCTAGTTGTTACATTTATGTGATTGCTTCATTATGGTTTATGAATGTTAAAAATAAAAATATAGCCTTATATTGATTCACCCCTCTCCCCCCCTCCAGCCACCCCTCTCAATATAAGTGTGTACTCAACAATCAATAAAGGGAAGCAAAAGCTTAGGGGGAGTAGCCTTTTTCCATTGATGTCAAAGGGGGAGAAGTTGCAAACAAGGGAATAATTGCAGACACAAAGAGAGTTGCAGATAGGGAGAGTATTACAAAATTGAGTAAGGGTTTCCATCAATGACAAAGGGGGAGATTGTTGGAAATATTGTTTTCATTGATGTCAAAGACAGGGGGAGACTAGAGATGTCTAAGATAAAGATTGCAAGATGGAGATTGTTGGAAATATTGTTTTTGGATTTTTTATGCTCAATTAGGATATCCTATCTTTGAAGACCTTTTTACTCTAAAGACCTATCTCAAATGGGAGCATAGGGTATATGGTTGAAACTTTTATTCAAAGACCTTTCTAATAGTATATGTAACTCCCTCTAACTTTTTATGAATGAAGAGATACAAAATATTCTATCAAGTCAACCCAGCCAGAAAGTACAGGTCAACCCAACTAGTTTTACAAGTCATCCATGTTATCCCCTAGCCTAGGGATAACTAAGGAGATTATGTCTCGAGGCCCATAGGTCCTAGACATGAAGTGCCGAGAGGAAAATCAACCTGAGCATGGCCCTGGAGGGCCCATCCTTTAATTCTTCAACGCCTTATCATTTCTGTGAAATTCTTGTGGGTAACATTGCCACCACTGGTCACCACGCCAGGGCAGTGTCCCCTAACTAGCTTCTTGAAAGAAAAATAAATAAGAATAAAAGATAAAAAGCATGAATGGGCTCAGAAAAATTTGCATCCATGACAAGGTGCAACTCACCCTCTTCAGAAGCACCCACAGGTAAGTTATACATTTCCCTGCTATCACTACACCCCTTTCTGAGACATCCCTTACCACCTCATCCATTCACATGGCCTGTATTTGACTTCTCCCAGGAACATCCCATGTCCAATGAGCATTAGCCCAATAGGATGTCCTAACGTCCCCTCCAAACTTGGGTTGTAGATTAGCATAATGTCTTTGAGAACTTTTCCAGGTAAAAGGGGTTTCATGCACATGTTTAATAACTTGATGATTAGATGTGATAAACATTTTTATGATCCCTATGAATTATGAACCCATGGAGGGCGTATTTTGATGTTGCAGGGCCACACCCGATGGACATGTACACATGGGGATATGATTAGTTCAGACCTCCATGGGGATAAAATCCCACCAGATGGATGTTGATACCCCATCCAGGGGCAGAGATAGATCAGAGGATTGCACCAGAGAGAGAGGAGGATGTTTCACCAGGGACAGCCTCGCAGGCTTGGACCCAGAGGGGTTGTGCCCTTTTCACCATGATGTAGGCCTTGGAAGGCCCATGATGTCACCCAGGTCATCCATGATGTCACCCAACGTTTTGGGATGTTTTGGAGGCAATTGTGTGCCAAGTGGCACATGTGGAAGGTTCTTGAGGCCCAAGGAGGCCTAACGTTTTTCTCCAGGAGGCCAACGTTGCCCAAAAAGGTCTTAACGTCACCCTAAAACGGAATTACGTCACATTAGTAGATTTTTTTAGGGTTTATTTATGACATTTAATGTAAAAACCAGATATTATTTGTAACTAGCCATGTCAACCTTTTTGACCTAATTCTGGTCACTAGTATTGTATAAATAAGGGGAAAATCCTCCTTATTTTTCATCATCTTTGACTCACACTTGTGAGGACTGAAATTTGTTCCCTCTTTAGAGTTTCTTGGCTGAAATTTTGGGCACACTTGTTGAGGAAGACTAAATCTTGGAGTATTTTGACAAGTTTCTTGGTGGAAGTGTTCAACTATGGGTTTTCTTGATTATTCTTAATGAATGTAAGTGATATTTCTGCAATTCTTCTTAATTGAATGGTTATAGTTTATTTCTCTTGCATTTGCATTAAAGATTATGAAATTGCTTGACTAAACCCTAGGAAGACTAGCACATGTTATTGTCCTAGTTTCAAAAACCTTCACCTACTAGATCTTGTCAAAAGCCCATTTTTCGTGAAGTATGTGCTAAGGCCTTTCCATTGCAACACCTTAAGAATCCATTGCTTCATCTTAGCCGATTTTTTGCTTCATCTTTGAGTTAAGGAGGGAGGAAATTCTACTAAGGCCTAGGGTTACCTACACCTTAGTAGCTAGTTTCCCCTAGGGTTTGATAATTGGAGCCTTGGGTTACCAACACTGTAATCTATCAATCTCTCTTGTCCTTGACTCTCCTACTATCATTTTCTTCATCATTTGTTGCCATATTCATTGACTCCATTTTCCCTAAAGCAATAGTCTAAGTCCTCCTTTGAGTAATTGATCAAAACAACCTTCAAAACCTTTTCTTTGAGCATCCTACTAACCTTTTCTAACCCTAGAATAGCCTAACCTAATAACAATATTGTTGTTGTTACTAAAGTAAGCTACAGCCATTAAATGCAGCATTAAAATCTTATAAAAGAAATTGAAAAGGTTGATTTATACTTTGTCTTGTTTGCTTCTAACAAATGCTAGTACTATGATTTCAATGGTTAATTATTCTTAGTCATTTTGAAGTTATTTCAAGGCATTTAATGTGAAGTATTGCCCTATAAATATTGTTGTTATAATTTTATGTTCACTTCATCATATTCAGCAAATTGATTTTATCGAGAAAGTCTATTGTTTTATGAAGTGCTAACCAGCAAGTGTACTTGCAAATATATATAGTTTATTGCTGCTTTGTTCTGGGAAGGTACACTTTGATACATTATCATTTCATTGGTTATAAAACTAGGACTTTCTGATCAGTGGTGACTTGTGAGAGGAGATCCTTATCTAGCCATTTTGACCTTTCCTTCTCAAACCCCCAAGTCACCGAGGACATCTCACTGGGTCTACCACCCTAAATAGAATGAGACATCCTATTGAGGAGACAGTGATAGGATTAGTCTCCAATTACGCCAATTTGCTCTCCTTTAACCTTTCCTTCTATCAAAGTACAAATTGTGTGATAACATTTTGGCATCGTTGTCAGGGAACACTATGTCAATCTTCCTCAAATGAAACTTTTTCGGTAATTGTTTCCTTAAGAATCTTTATCTTACAAGATTACCTGGCGACTCCACTAAGGATGATTCCCTTATCTCTTTGATAATTTCAAGAAAATTATCCGGTGACTCCATAGTCCACAAGGAGGTACACCAGCCCTCCCAAATGCTTTAGAAGAAAGCCTCCCTGAAACTCTCCTATAGTAAAATCATTTTTCGGAGGAAATCTTCCCTTAAACACAATGTCTAGCACGGGAACTCAGACCACCATTCCAACCCAAGCCAATAACCAAAGACAATGGTCATCCAATCTTTTCAAACTGCTAGACATGACAGCTATACCAGGCTACCCTAGGAAAATGCCCCCCAAGTATGAGAAATGGCTACCTAAATTCACCGGTAATGATGCAATCAGTGCCAAGGATCACATGAGAAATTTTTGGGCATTCTTCCAGATTCATCCCATTAGTGATGATGCTGAAGATTTGGCTATGAAATTGTTCCCTGCCACCCTCCATGATGGCGCAAGGCGTTGGTACAATAGTATTCCTGATGGAAGTATTAAAACTATGGATAATTTAGAAGAATTTTTCCTTAAACGATGGAGTATTAAGGAAGATCCCAACATGCTACAGATAAGGCTGAATAACCTCGTGAAACGGGAGAATGAAACCATTAGAGAATTCCACAGTAGGTTTGCAACCCTGTTGCAGAAAATCCCTCTGAGTCATCATCCAACTCACAGTTTCCTTCTGTTCATTTATACCAAAGCCTTTAATTGTCAATTGGGGTATCTCCTCAGAGATAAAAAACCCCAAACGATCCAAGAAGCCCAAGAAATAGCCACAAGGATCGAAGACAACCTTCTATCATCCAAAGTTGAACCTTTCTCAGCCACAAGAGTTAGAATGGACATTAAACCTAAGATAGTCCACAATGTTGAGCCTTCCTCAGACATTAGTGCTAGCTTGGCAAAGTTGCAAATGATTGTAGATGGCATGTTAAAAACCCAAGAACTAATGATGAATAGGATTGTCAATCTAGAGAAGGCTCAGCATCAAGCCCCAAGGATTCCATACAAGGGTCAATTCCAGAAAAGGAACCAAGTTCTCATACCAAAGAATGATCAAGAGGTTCCAAATACTTTATCTCATGTGAATGTGGTGGATGAAAACCCTTGGTGTATTCAATGCAATGAGTCACACTGGGAACATGAATGTCCTTACAACAATGTAGGCCATGACCATGTAAACATAATGAACCATACCATAGAGGGCCCCCAGGTCTGCCTTAATATTTCCCCTGAGGAACATCAAGAGGTCATAAAGGAAGCATCCAGGAAGGCTAGGATGGAGGCGATAAATAACTTGGACCAAGAATTAAGAGAGAAATTGAAGAAACAAGAGTTCCAAGTGTATACTAGAAAAAATAAATTGAACCAACCTCTCTCTACCAACCCTGTAGTAACCCAAACAAGGCCTCCACCCCTGAGCATTCTCCTTCCTAAGAACCCTCCCCAGACTAAAAAAGTGGACTTAAACTTTGACTTTGAAGGGAAATTATCCAAGATGCATGTGACCATCCCCTTAAGAGAAGTCATCAAGGTGCCATCCGTCAAAGAAATATTTGATCATTTCTTCAAAGGATCAGATGGACCAATGGACCCTCCTATTATGCTACAAGTTGATCACTTTAGGATCTAGTATGATGAACACACCTTTCTTCATGACCTTATTGATAAATAACAAGTTCCTTAAGAACTATATGTTGGATTCACAGGAAGATGCCAACATGATGTCTCTAAAGGTCATGCAACAATTCGGCCTAAAGTTCACACGACCTTACAGGAATGTGTGTGGATTTGAGTCTAGAGCCATACCCACATATGGGGTAATTGAAAATGTGGAAGTATGCCTTGGAAGATACCCTGACAGAGTGATCCATATGGACATTGTAGTAGTGGATGTCCCAGATGTATGGGGGATGTTATTGTCCAGGAAATTTGCTGCAATGTTGGGAGGCACTCTAGAGATGGACCTCACCTATATCAATGTGCCTATGAATGATGGAACAATAAGTCGTCTCCCAAATGTGCCAATGACCAGAATCCATGTGTGAGAAATTAGTGACCACATCAAGGTTGAAAAAGCACATGAGCCAATCATAGAAGGTCTTCCTGAGTTTTCTCTCGATGATATGCCTTTTGCTATGGAGGAAGACTTTGATTAGATACAATGGCCAAAGAAAGAATATTATCAACAGCTCCTGAACAAGTATAAAGACAAGGAAATTGGGGTTGTCGGGTTATTAAAGAAAGGAGAAGACAATGTATCAATCCAGCCATCCCAACAAGAAGTTTTCATAGCAGAGTCCCACCCTCCTCCCTCTACACAATACACCATGGTTGTTCAAGAAACAACGCAGTTCAAGACCACATATTACAAAGAAGGGGACACAGTGTGGATGTGGGACACAAAAAGGGGAGAGCCTACTAATGTCAAGGGAAGCACACAGTTTTGTCTTAGACCCTTCAGAGTCGGAAGAAAGTCAGTCAATTATGCCTATTATTTATCTACATTGGAAGGAAGAAGGCGCCCATTACCAGTTAGCAGGCACCTCCTCAAACCCCATCAGGGGGAAGAGACTTGAATTCACAAGTGTAGGTAAGTAGGTAGGCATTTGCATTCATTGTATATACCATTTGCATTTCATGCTAGAGTAGTTTGTATTTCCATTTGTAAATATGCTTGTTTTCATTTTTTTTATATTATATATATATATATATATATATATATGAGCCGAGGGTGATATCACCACCCCAAATGATTTCTAACAATCTTATGTTGAGATCAAGCAGGTCACGGATTATGCCAGAGATGTTGAGGTTCTCATGTGCTCTACGGTGAGCACATGTCCCCGAGTTGGAGCCAGATGTTATCCCCTAGCCTAGGGATAACTAAGGATATTATGTCTTGAGGCCCACAGGTCCTAGACATGGAGTACCGAGAGCCAGATCGACTTGAGCATGGCCCTGGAGGGCCCATCCTTTCATTTTTCAGCGCCTCCACTTTTTCAGTAGCAGCATCATCCATCACATTGGCTTGGTCCTGCAACAGAACTGGATCTTGCTTCATGAGGTAATGAGTCTAGATATCATGGTCTGTGTCACTCTGATCCTCAAAACCTTTGAATATGTGCATTTAATTATTTTTCCTTCTAACCTGTGCTTGGACCTTATGCTTTTCCACTTGACCACACATGGGGGGAATGACAGGATGACCTAGTAAGCTGGTACCCATAGAGTTTGAGTTTCCACTAGGGGGATTCATGAAATTCCATCGTCCGCTCCCATCATACCTACCGCTTTTCATCTTTCTTCCCCACCCATCCATCCCATTACAGTGGTTCGGGCATTGGGTTGGCCAAATATCTAAGGGTTGTACCTTACCTTATGGGAAGAAGGGGCTAAATTCCTAGAGGGTAAAAGTAGTTGGCAAAAGATAAAATCCAATAGAATGAAACCTTGGGATGCTTCGCCCAGGGATCCCCGAGAAAGCAATAAAAAGCTTCTCAGCAAGAAACAGAGGGACCCATAAAAAATAATAAATCAAGACCTAGTTAGAGGATAGGGGGTCTCATCATGAGCTAGCCTATTAGGTCCATGGGCATGTAGTGGTATGAGACTACCGAAAACTGGTCACCATGCTAGGGTAGTGGCTCTTGGTGGAATAGCCAAGAGAAAGGGGTCTCATCACGAGCCAACCTTCTCATTTCCATGAAATGCTTGTGGGTAACATTGCCACCATTGGTCACCACTGGTCACATGTTTAATAACTTGATGATTAG
The DNA here is from genome assembly GCA_009831015.1 of Picea engelmannii. Classification (NCBI taxonomy): domain Eukaryota; kingdom Viridiplantae; phylum Streptophyta; class Pinopsida; order Pinales; family Pinaceae; genus Picea; species Picea engelmannii. The sequence goes on from ML802245.1 coordinate 162,717, forward strand.
ATGTGATTGATATTGCTATGATCCCTGTGACTTATGATCCCATGGAGGGAATATATGTTGATGTTGTAGGGCCAAACCCGATGGATAGGTACACATAGGGAGATGATTAGTTTGGACCTCCATGGGGCCAAAATCCCACCATATGGATGTTGAGACCCCATCCAGGGGCAAAGACAGGTCAGAGGATTGCACCAGAGAGAGAGGAGGATGTTTCACTAGGGGCAACCTGACAGGCCTGGACCCAGGGGGGTTGTGCCCTTTCCACCATGATGTAGGTCTTGGAAGGTCCATGATGTCACCCAGGTCACCCACGATGTCACCCAGCGTTTTGGGATGTTTTGGAGGCAATTGTTTTCCAAGTGGCACGTGTGGCAGGTTCCTGAGGCCCAAGGAGGCCTAACATTTTTCTCCAGGAGGCCAACGTTTCCCAAAAATGAACTAATGTCACCCTAAAATGGCATGGCGTCACATTAGCAGCTTTTTTTAGGGTTTATTTATGACATTTAATGTAAAAACTGGATATTATTTGTAATTGGTCGTGTCGGCCTTTTTGACCTAATTTTGGTCATTAGTATTGTATAAATAAGGGGAAAATCCTCCTTACTTTTCATCATCTTTGACTCACACTTGTGAGGACTAAAATTTGCGCCCTCCTTAGGGTTTCTTTGCTGAAATTTTAGGCACACTTGTTAAGGAAAGCTAAATCTTGGAGTATTTTGACAAGTTTCTTGGTGGAAGTGTTCAACTAGGGTTTTTCTTTATTATTCTTGATGAATGTAAGTTATATTTCTGCAATTCTCCTTAATTGAATGGTTATAGTTTATTTCTCTTACATTTACATTAAAGATTATGAAATTGCCTAACTGATCCCTAGGAAGACTAGAAAATTTTATTGTCCTAGCTTCAAAAGCCTTCACCTACTAGATCTTGTCAAAAGGCCATTTTTCTTGAAGCATGTTGTTCGCGTTCAAATGGTCACCAGGTGAGCAAATAGAGAGCGCTTGCATACCCTGTTGGGTCTAGCAGGGCAGAACAGCTGTGGAGCATAGGGTTAAAGGAGACAAAACGAACTACAATCTAGTATCAACTGAAAACAAATAAAACTGTGAAAAGAAACAACAAACATCAAACACAAAACACAGGTGTCACCAATGGTTTCAGGCTGGTGT
>ML802245.1:175245-188029 GCA_009831015.1 Picea engelmannii
TTAGAAGCCAGACAGCGCGAACGCAGGAATCTTCATTAGCTTCCCACACCGAAGGTTAGTGAAATCTTCTATCAACTATTACCATACTTTCGGATGCCTTGACACTGTACTTTAAGCCTTAGTACAGACTCAGGAACAACAGGATCAATAGAATTTTTTTTTTTTGGAGGATGAAAAACCCCTTCGGATCAAGAAGAGCAAGTACAAGTGCGTAAAAGAGATTTGAGGTGTTTAAGAGGAGATGGAGAGTATTCTTGGGGCCTAAGGGTGTGAAAGAGGAGTTTTCTTGGAGTTTTAAGGGTGCACTATGAAGGACTAAGGTTTATGATGTTGCAAAGTGAGTTGTTTTGAGGTTGTGATGTTGCAGTCTGGAATTACATTCTGGTAATGATGCTATGAGTTTTTTTGGGGCATGAAAGCTAAATATGACTAGGGTTTGAAGCTATGGTTAGGATATGAAGTAAGGAGAGGCATTTGAGCATGAAATTTAAGGGTATGATGATCCTGTGAAATGCATGAAGTATGAAGCATGTAGTTGAATTTAGAAGTACTATGTGTATGAAGATATTAGATTTCTACCTATAAAAATCTTACTGAGTTGGTGCTTAGCTGAAGAGATTGTTGTCTCTAGTAGGGTGGTGCCTACACAATATCTTGTTGAGTTGGTGCTCAACTGAAGAGATTGGTTTCTCTAGTAGGTTGGTCTTGGTTTCCAAATTAAATTTTGTGTATTATGATTTGAATTTACATGAATTTATTGTATTAAAGTTAACAAATGAATCGTGAATGCTCATTTAAAGTAAAAAATTATATTATATTGATTTACGCCTCCCCCCCCCCCCTCTCAGTATAAGCATAAGTTCAATAGGGATATGTCAATCCAATCAAGGGGAAAATTATGAAGAGAAGACCTGATAAGCTTGCAAGGGGAGGGAATCTGATAGGATCAAGAAACAAGCTCCAACATCATACCACAACACATGAATCTAGAGGTGACAAGTGGCAAGCAAGCATTGGGTGACAATATTACAAGGTTCAACATTCGAGAAGCTTGATAGACCCTCAAGCCTGGGTTTTAGGAGAGAGGGGAGGCCAAAAGAAGAACCTGATAGAGATCGTTCTGAAGAAGCTCATGTTTTTTTGGACCTCAAAAATATCACAATGGACTTCACTTGACCAGTCCAATGAGACAAACTCGATGAGGTGAGGTCGATAGGCTTTCAATTTTGGGAACTAAGATGAGAAAGGTAGATTGTTAATTCGATGAGGAGAGTATGAGTGGGTGGATCTGATAGTCCCCTGGGATTCGGATCTCAGATAGAACTATAAGAAAACATGAATCTAATTCTCGATAAGGGAGATCCCAGTAAGGATCAAGGTTCTCGATGAAGGTCTAGGTTCCAACCACATAATAAAATACCATAATATTTAGGCCTTGAAACATAAGTGAAAATAGAAAATAATGCAATGTTGATAATAGAAAATATGGTTGAGGTTTGGGCAAGACAAGGCTTAATTTTGAGTGATGGATGTTGGCTTCAAATGATAGACAAGAATTGAATAGAGAAAATTCAAGTGAAGAGGAAGAATATCAAGGGATTCCCATATGCATTTCAAGGCTGAAGCGGTCATGTAAAGGCAATGACTCTGCAAGCATGTTCCTGCAACCACGGAAAGAATAAAATAAGTTATGCAAGCAAGAAGATATTTGTCAATATGTCATAAACATTATATTCGTTGTCTTTGTCTACAACAAACTTATGAATAAGTGTTGGGTTTGTTTGCAAAATGAAAGTAATGAAGAGGAGAAGTTTCTCAAAGACAATCATCCATGATCTTGGTTGTTGTAAATAAATGTCTTCAAATCTATGTGTATCTAATCTCAAACTCATAGAAAAGATTAATGATCTTGTGATTCTAACTAAGAGTTTGAAACTAAAGAATATGATCAACATAGAGAGCTTAAGCATAAATGATGACATCATGTACAACATGCAACCATGAGGATGCATAATGCATATACGTTGTTTATTTAAGCCATCTGTTCAGACATTCCTCAAAAGAAAATCCATTCAAGGGATAAAATAAGACATCAAACTTTGCAGTCATATAGGATCATCAAATAATTGAAATCTGCAAAAGGTCCCAAAGATAACTTGTCAATTTCATCATACAAATATCAACGAAGCATCATAAGTCAAAAAGAATTATAAAGATATTTGAACATATGAGATCAAAAGGATTAACAAACCTCATCAATGAAAATTATCAATAAAGATTCCAAGCCCCAACTTTCAAAGTAGGTAAATGACCCAAAAATCCTTAGATACCAAACTTAATCTTTAAAAACTCATTTTAGCATCTAACTTTATTCAGAATAATTCTTGATCGTATTGAGGTGATTTGCAGAAAAATGATAATGTGTTTATTATCGAAAATCTCATAAAATGATGATAAATTTGAAGTATTATGAGATAACACGACCGAAAATAAAAGAACTCAAATTATACAATATTGATGTCATAATTTACTTCATCTTCAAGTCCCCTTTAGATAGTGACATTATTCTTCATTATCTCAAAATGTCAAATTACATTACAACATGGAATTACAAAAGCCAATTTGAAGGACTCTCTTCAATCTCGTTTCTCAAACTCAGATATAGAGTTTACCATTGAATTTCTTGAAAAATTATGAGAAAAATGAGTATAAAGTCGACCATATGTTAAACTGGCTTAATTTTACTCTCTTTACACACCAAACGATGCATTATGGCATTTATTAATGGCAATCTAGACTAAGACTTCTAAAGACAACATATTAGCTACACAAATAACATCACCATCAAACTCCTCTCGAGAAAACGAGAAAAATGAGTATAAACATGCCCATATGCGATCAAAATACCTCATGGAACACAAATAGAGACATACCATAGCTTACCTCTTCTCTTGGTATGCAAAATGATGTGTTTGTATCTCGGGATCTATGCACTTCTCCTCGGTATTTGTGCATGTCTCGGACTATGTGCAAAATTTAGTTCACACGCCCATTAAATAGGTTGAGTTCGACCAAGGTCTACAACCTTAGGCATGCATTAAATGTGAGTTCATTGGCATTACCTTAACAAGAGACGCATTTGATGCAAGCATTTGTATCATATGATGGAGGTCGCAGGTTCAACCTCCCGCGATCCCCTCCTTTGTTGGCGCTTTGTTGCAACTTACATATATATATATGGTGTGTTGTTATTTGTTATAACCGAAGTTTAAATGACCCCCACGTGAATATAGGTTATGGTTACATTGGATTTAAATGAACCATGGGTTGGGGGCTTTAATCCTCGGCCCCTTTTTCCGCTGACCAAACCTTTACACAAGTTCTTATAATATGTTTAACGTATGACTATTAAGTCATATGCGGTGGACTATTGGTAACGCACGAGGTTATTATATGAGAGGTCGGGGCTTCGACCCCGGTCGACCTCACAAAATTATAATAAACCTTATTAATGGCCAATGGGAAGCCTCCATGTGGCAACCTCTCATTGGTCTATCATCGCCACATGTCAAGATATAATTAATCCACTTGTGTGTACGGATTGCCACATCACCTTGCCAACTTGACATGCCACATCAACAACTACTTGCCATGTGTCACGATGTGAAGTCACCACGTCATCATTGTACGGATATATGTCCGTGCCACATGTCACCCTTGCAGTGGTGACACGTTTCACCTTGACTTTGACCTTTGACTTTTGTCTTGTTTGACTTGAACTTTGACCAATCATAACTTTTGCATATGAACTTTGTTTGAGGAAATTTTTGCATCATTGGAAACCTATCACCAAGCTCTATACAATGAATCTTTCAAAAGAATTTGAGACAATTAAATTTTGATCTTTTATGGATCCTCTTAGACCGCTATGAGTGTTATGGATCCTCCTGGACCTCTATGAGCGCTCTTGGATCCTCCTAGATCAGTAAACAATAATCATTAGGCTCATAGTAGTAGAGGATTAAACATTAGAGTTCAAATTTTAGTAGGAGGCCCCTTTCCTTTTGCTTATAAAAGAAAAAGTAAAGGGAGCGGGGGTTGTGGCCACAACACTATTGTTCTTTCTTTAGCAATATCATGCATCCATCTTTTAATTTGATTTTTTTATTTTAGGCAAAGCGAACTCTGGCTGAGATTTTGCTTTCAGTAGAAGTTAATCATCATCATCATATATCTTCGATAATTAGCCACTACTAAAATTGGAAAGGGCATACATCTAATCAACAATTTCTCCAACTTTGCTCTTGTGCTTTTGTTTGTCGACTGACATAAATTTACTAGTTTGCAACGTACAACATTGAAATCCTTCTCACCATGCTATATGATTTTCCTTTCTTGTACCTAGACCATAACAGATGTATATTAGGACTAAAAATCCCTTCTTCTAATAAATATATCAAATAAAAGAATCCATTGATCTTAAAACAAAACATCGAAGTCACTTCCCTGAGTTTGATTTCCTTTATTTCGAAAATATCAAACAAAGCATGCCAAATCAATAAAATTTTATAACATAAAAGTTATAGATCTTGATGATACATTTCCAATCATATAAAGCATTCTCAAAACAGGGATCAGAATCAAAAGTTATTACAAAAATACCCAAATATTTTTCCATATTGTAGTTTTATTCCAAAAATATGAAACAAACAATGCAAAATGAAGGTAACTAAAAAGTTGTAGAGCTCTGTGGACGGGTCCAAATAATCTATCAAGCAGATAAGGGAGAACATTCGATGGCAAGTCCCAATTAGACCTACTCTTGTTTGGTGTATCATTTTCGACGAGTATATGGGCCTCGTTGTCGCTCAAAATTAAAATAAGAAAAAGAGGAAACACAACAAGTTACCCCCCAAAGAGTTCTAATTAATCCTAAGGCTAAACTAACTAAAATCAAACTAATCTAATCTAACTAATTCTAACCTATCCCGGGAAAAAAAAAACTAAAAGAATGAGTACAGCGAAAGATAACACCATCGAAACCAGAAATAGTTCAAGTATTCTAATGATAAATGAAAATAACAATGCTATAAATAAGTAGACAAATAATTGTACCATACATCCATAACATCATTTTTGTACCCACAAGGAAACATGTGACAGCATAAAAAAGCATAACAGAGTGCAAAAATACTTCATAAAACATAATCATATCTACTCAACTAGAAGATAAACGCATAAAGAATAGTCTCGAATACATCTATCAACATCACAGATTTCTTAAATGTTTCATGCTCCTTACTACTCAGAAGTAATAGTACCATATTTTGTTACAAAGGGAAAAAATCGATACTCTGTCCTATCAGTTCTATTTTATAAGACAAGAGAGAGACTCATCAGTTCTCATGACTCTTCATTTCCCTTACCTTTCGTTTCTTATCTCACATTTGGAATTTTTCTTGCATTTCGAAAATGAACATGTGAGCATTACAGAGAGGAGATGAAAAGACTCATGAGTCATTATTTTCGTCCTCATAAAATTTACAAATGATAGTCGTTAAAAAACAATCATTAACTCTGTCCGTTGGCGTTATCTTATGTTCCTTGAAATTTTTTGGGTGTTTCTGGCTTCTGCCTGTTGATTAAGATCTTTTTAAATTCTTCTCTTCTTTCTCATCTTTCATTTGAGCTATTGTTGGTCTGATTATGTTGCTCCTAGCCTGAGATATGGCTTCTTGAAGTCTGCATAGTCGGTTCTTCAATTAGATTCGGGTTCCATCTGTGTTTTGCATTTTCGAACCATTGTTGCTCAGCATATGCCAAAATCTTTTTGTTCCATCTTGTTCTTCTCCTTTCCAACTTTCCATCGAGTCATCCTAGGTATGATTTCATCCCTCGTAGCCCCAAATATGATTGTTGGAAGTTGGTATGGCTATTTTTGCCTCCAAATTCATGATTGTTTGTTTTCTGCATTTTTTTATGTCTTATGTCATTTGTTCAGCCTGGAGACCTATCCATTGTGTTTCTCTGTCATATACCTTTCCAATGAATTATCACGGGCCTCATTCCGACACATGTAGAAAAAATTATGGTTGTTTAAAAATTGTCACTCAGTAGCCATTGATCAAACCTGTGGGTTAATCTGGACCATTGATTTTTGAACCTGTAAAAAGAGAAATCCCACCTGCATAAAATATCAACACTTAATGATTAGATAACTTAACCCATATGGATAGTTTGATTTAGAACCTAGACGGCATGGGACCCATGGCTTGTAGCATAATTTTCTCTAATTTTTCTTTTTTTATATTTTTTTATCTTTTAACAATAGGAAAATAATTTAAAATGAAAATAGAAAAATATTTACTTTAATTTTACATTTATTTACAATTTTTAACAAAATAAACAAAAAACTATTACCCTAATCTATGTAAAATATTAAAGAAAATTAAACTAATTACACCCATTAACGAAAAATAAAAATTACCAAGGTTAAAACTAATAAAATAATAATTACCCTACCCCCCACTGGATTTGAACCTATGATCTCCGAGGAAGAAACACACTTTTAACCATTACGCCCATTTAAGTTTGTTATTCATTTAATCTATGAAAAGCTATAAATATATGAAAATTAAAAATAAAATTAAATAAAAAATAAAATAGATAAATAAAAATAAAATAAAAAATAATATATACAAAAGAAATAAAAATAAAGTTTCCCCCAAAACATGAAGTCCAAACCTCTACATGGAAATGCATATCGAAAGGCTTTTTGAAGTCATGGTTTTCAGAGCGGATATATGTACGTGAATTGCCCCACTCCAAAAGACTATCAGAGTCTGTCGATAGCTCATCACGATCAGACTCCAAACACAACGAATATATTATGCACATGTTCCAGTGACTTCCCATCCCAAAAAAAATATTAAAATAAGGCATGTTCCTTGATGCACATTTCCCAAAAAAATAAATTTAAAACATCCCACGTTTACGTCTTTTTCAAAAAGAAATTATGAAAATAATATGTGGTCCCATGACTTCCCGTTTTCCCAAAAAAATATGAAATTAATCCACATTCTTGTTTTTTTCAAAAAAGAAATTAAAATAAATTCAATGTTGTTCTCATCGTTTTCCGAAAAAAGTATGAAATTAATCCACATTCTTGTTTTCTTCAAAAAAGAAATTAAAATAAATTCAATGTTGTTCTCATCAGAGTATTGAGTGAAGGAGAGTTGGGTGAGCTCCGAATACCTCACTCCTAAGGGCTCTTCGGAGTGCAATGGTAATGTGTGTTGGGTGAACTCCGATGTGTTTTTCGAAGTGCAATGGTGGGGGGATGATATATATATATATATATATATATATATATATATATATATATATATTGTAAGTAAGAAATTATATTATAAGGGACCTGCCAAAGTCAAAAATATACAATTGTCTTCCAAAGCATTTGAAATGGTGGTCTGCATTGCCCAGGTGAGAAACCAATGCAACCATATGTCTAGGCTATAACAGTGTCTAAAAACTAAGTATTTGCCAAAATCAATACCATATTTCATATGCAGAGTAAGGTGTCTATAGACAGTGATTCCGTGCAGGGCTAAATCAAAAGTAGTAAACCAGATTGCCATCGGCAAAAACTAACATTTGAACCTGAAAACAAGCCATTAAGTTGAGCCTGGAGTCGTTCAAGCAGGCATCCCTTCATCGTTGGTCGTTGGAGCCAAGGCTAGAGTAATTTTTGCCAAGTTCGTAGAGTGGTGGAGGAGATCCAACAACAACGCCTCCATGCGCTCCTCACAACGCTCCCGCAACTCAAATCTAAACAAAAGGTTCGTCAAGTTTTGTCGTACTTCAAAAACAAGGTCCTGTAAAATATCTATGGCAATCAAAAGCCTTGAAAGGTCACCACTTTTTGTATAGGTAGGCAGTTGGGACAGAGAAGAAGTCGCTGCCATAGGGGAGGTGGTGTGACAGATAGGTGGAGCAGTCGAGGTAGTGTCAGAATGGGTGGAGGGCTGTGAAGTCGAAGACTTGTCCAAGATGGCACCGGGCGAGAAACCCAGAGAATTTCCCTGGCTATCATACCATTCAGCCCTACAAGCCCAAGGGGAAGACAGAGGGACAAGGCCCGAGGTGGTTGGATGAGCCATGGAGAATTGCAAGTCGGGGTGACGTTGGTGCCCTCGCCCATAGGTGTTATATCATTCTGGTCTGCGCTTTGGCTTACATCTTTACCTCGGCATCAAAAGGATGGTGAGGAGGAGGACAGAGTGCAGGAAGGAAACCGAGAGCATGAAGGGAGGAATGGACTGTGAGTGAGGGCCAAAGTTGAGCATAGCAAAGGCAGGAAGACTATGATGGAGAAAAGAACCCGATGTCAGGTGATAAAACCAAAGGAGCTAGCATAAGAGACATGCCCGGAAATTATCAAATCTCGTCACCATAACTACACATGTGAATGGCACGTTGAAGGAGCTGGAGCTGGTACTCGCCAAGGTAAGTGAGTCGTGGAGTATAAAGGCTCAACATTAAGTAGCGAGAGGTGACATGTGGGTGGCAAGGCTCGTGGCCTACCGAGTCCAGCTGCCCACCTCCCTCCCCAGTGCGCGCTATAGTTCGAAAATGACCCCATCCGAGGATATATTTAATTATTATCATAAAGCATGAAACAATAGATTAATCCACTCTTTTGCACGTTTCCATCATTATTTAATTAATAAATTCTCATAAAACATATGTTTTTAGCTATATGTTTCAATGCATTTTGAGAATAAAGTTTGAAATATAAGTTAATATAGTTTCCAGAAATTCTTAAAAAATAGGAACTCCCTATAAAATAGGAAATCCCTAGTAAGTAGGACGTAAGGTAGTACGTTTAGGTTTATGTAAGAAAAGGTGAATGTAAAAAAGGGTAAAATATGTCCAAGTTAGCTTTAGTAAAAAAAAAATACAAAAATCATGAAAGAGTAAAATATGTCAAGCTAGGTTTGGTAAAAAATAAATAAAAAAAATCATGAAAAATTAAATTAAATTAAAGAGGAAATTTGATTTGGGTTTCTATTTTATTTTATGTTTTATTTTTTTTATTTTTTTAGTTATGAGAAAAATATGTGCACAGTAAATGATAAAAATGATTAGTTTATTAATCATACATGTTTAAAAAATAAATTAAAATAAATTAATTAATTAAAATACATAAAATAAAATAAAATGCATTCATAATATTTTATAAAATTAAAAAGTAATAATAATAATAATAATATAAAATAAAATAAAAAATATATATACAAAATTAGAAAAAAAATATTGACAAAAATATTTTAAAAATTAATAAAATAAAACAATATAACTACAAATTAGGAAAATTAGGAACCAGACAAGTCGAGGTTCCCTGCCCCCTAGGTTCCACTGGTGAGGGTTCTACACCCACAGACCAAAATTTAGAAAAAGATGTATAGGGTAGGATTTGAAACACCAGGCATCATGGAGAGGAGTAGAGTCAGATGGTGGTCAAGGATTTGGCGATCTAGCTACGACGAAGGAGGAGCGACGAAAGAGAAGGACGATACTTCATGCAACATTTTAACGTCGCAAGTAACGACAAATGGAAACATGACATCGACTCCGACCAAACGTGCATCACATGTTAGTCCATTCAATATGTGCATGTCGAAGGGCATACATGCTCAGATCGCAAGGAGCGAGAGCACGACTAGGGCCAGGAAAAGGTCTCTACACTAGACCACTATGAGCAAAACAAATGTGGCAGATATCTATCATGCATCAACGCGACAAGGACTCACAATCAAGAGGCTAGACACTTATGGTGTGGGTTTCGATGAGAGGTAAGACCAAGAGAGGACTCGGTATAAAGAAACCTGAAGAGATTTAAGGACGGGCTTGCGGGAAAGGTGGGTCCAACCCCTTGGGGGTTTTGAACCTCGAGACAACTACAGGCGAAGGTAATCTTCTTCCGAACAAGGAGAAGCCTAGGAAGAATCAAGGTCAAGGTAGAAAACAAGGATCAACAAATTTCCCCACGAGAAGCGTCCATGCAAACACAGTGCCCCCTACAAACTTGCTCATGTAAAACAACAAGAATGATATCAGCCATGTGATTAAAAAAAGACTTGTCAATACAATAAACAATATATTCCCTGCCTGTAAGTCAATTTATAAGAGAGTGTAATATATTCCCTGCCTGTAAGTCAATTTATAAGAGAGTGTCAGGTTGATTCAGAGATAATATGGTGGATGTAAATGAGTGTCTTGAAACTACATGTGCTAAGTCTCAAATCAGAAGAAGGATCAACAATAAGCGATTTAGACTTAGAGTTCAAAATAGGAGATCAGAATCTACATGCGAAAGTGTAAAGATGAAAACATGAAGCACCAACATGCCAGCAGGAAGATGCATCGTTTGAGTTAGTCAAGCAGGAGATGCAAAAGAACAAACCATGCAATCACATCAGATCACCAGGCACTTGGGAATCAACAAAAGTTCAGAAAATGACACATGTCAACTCCATCATACAAATGTCAACAAACATAACACTTCAATAAACATCATGAAGACATTTGAAATCATCAGGTCAAAAGGAAAAATCAACACCCATCAAAGAAGTCATCAATCAAGACTATACCCCCAACTCTCTCGATGTAGGAAAAGGGATAGTATTAGGTTCAAGTAGTAGAGGATTAGGCAATAGGATCAAAATTTTAGTAAGGGGGGTTGTTGCGACCACAACAAGCTCGATGAGACTTTTCCAATGGTATAAGGCATGATGCTCCAAACAGAGTTTGGAATCAAAAGTTATCACAAAAATACTGAAAGTGTATTTTCTCCCAACAACAAACTTTTTAAAACGTTTTCGACTATCGACAACATGTGTGCACAAAGGCTAATGTTGAAATAAAACCACAATCCCACTCCAATAGTCACCAACTAATTAAATCACCATGCATATGTATGTGTGCCAATGAGGGATGCACTCTAATAAAGTTATGTACCATGTAAATAAAATAAGTTCTCCCCAGTAAACCCCACCATGATAACAACAAAACATAAAACTCAATCGAAGGTGCACCACCACCAAGGGATTGTTACATCAAAAATCATCATCCAACCTTAGAAAAAAGTTAGATCACCATCATATGTAATACCCCCTTCTAACTCAAACTTAGAAAAAGTACATCCATGAGGATACTAACATCATCAAACATCATCAAACACATTCACACATTCCCCTTAGGTAATTTCAAGCAAATGTTACATTATTAAGTGATATCACCTAGGAAAATCCAACAAATGCAACATGAACCATCCCACCATAGCAACATCATAAGAGAAAGGAACATAACAAAGCACTAACCCATACAATCATCAAGTATGTCCCCCATCACACATCTAACACACGAGTGTAAATTCTAACCTTGTACAATATCTACTGCAAACTGATATTTAGAAAAGAACAGAAAAGATACAATGACAAATACAAACATTACACAAAGATTTTTCACATGGAAACCCAAACCGGGAAAACCAGCATATATTATATTCATACATTGTGTTACATTGTTTACAATACAATATACATATAGGAGTCAGCGGCATCCAAAACCCTAACCCAATGACCTGGATTAGTCCAAAACCCTAATTCCTTAACCGGAAATAGAAAACCATCGGCAAAAAACCATGTGCCGAAAAACCACCTAAATATCATGTGGTCCCGGAAATATGCCGTCCTGGTAATATGTGGTCCCGGAAATATGTCGTCCCGGTGCGAAAAAAAAACTCGAGGGCGCTGCCCCCAAACCCCCACGCGAGGGGCTCCGCCCCCCTGCACGCCCGACGCAGACACTCAAACACTACTACTCGTGCAAAGAATATAACACATACCCAACAACGAGGACCATGTAGAACACTCCCTCCTAGTGACAACATCACACATCAACACACCAAGTCACGAGGAAATATCAATAACATCATGTAACATCTACCTCCTAACGCCATCATCATCTAACCCCTTAAGGGGCTAGACCCATCATCTATGAACAAGACATAATACCTCCAAGATAAACAGGTACACTACAACCACATCATAATGAGATAGCATGCTCCAAGATACCAACAAATTCAACCAAAGGGTGATCAACAAAGAAAGTAGATGTGAGAAGACCACCAAGTAGAAAGCACAATCATCCAACCAAGGAGAAGTGAGACTCTCCCAACGAAAGATCTCCATCAAATGATATGATGCCATGAAGAGAAGGGACTCCATAAAGATGAATCCCCCAAAGTTGGTCCAATAGCTCCAAGGAACCAGCAGCAAATATCCATTGATGTGATGAAAATCACAAAGTGGAACCTCATACAATATGAAGTGAACAATGTCATTCTTGAAAATTTGTTATGTTTTTACAACTACTTGAAACATTTTGAGTGATGTCAACAAGTGAGTTGTTCACTCGAGTCAGTTATAAATATTTCATAAACCACAAAACATTAGCATAATGTCTAGTGGAGAAAGCCTCCAAACTAAGATGCCATTCTTGTCTATGGCATTGCATTTGTGTTTTCTCCATGAGCCTTTTGTCACTATTGAGTAAATACTAAGTACAGCATCGCTGACAAGAAAAAAGGGCCAAGCTAGCTCAACAGAGATGATGTGCTCCACGATACAAGGGAAATGCAGAAATCGAGTTGTGGGAGAATTAGGGCTTGTTATCGCACGGTTTGTAGGAAAGGGCCAAGGGCTTTGAAACCGGCGTAACA
>ML802245.1:208644-221435 GCA_009831015.1 Picea engelmannii
ATTTCACTTTCGACTTAAAACTCCTAAGTCAAAGTGAAATTAGAATCATAAAGTAAAGTACAAGGGTAATAGTCTTCCCCCTTTGTGCTTAGAGACTCATAAGCACATGGGGACCACTTTCCAAGGTACCCAAATCTCAACAGTTTCCTTGAAAATATTTCAAGGATACAGATGGGGTTTGTATTGACCATGACAATTATAAATGACCAAGGGTTCTTAAATTTTCAAGTTCAGCTCAAAACTGCCTAGGAAAGAGACCCATTACCAGCATCTATAAAGAATAATAGAGTGCAGCAAGAGGTGAAATGCATCAGAAAAAATCTTTGTTAGTCTATTTTATCCTTTATCATAAAACAACTGTGCAGAGTGTCAGAATTACCAAGGTAGCAACACCGTGACCAACTACAGCACCGCCAACAACTCCAAGTGGGGAAGAAGCAGCTGCAAGAGCTGCAATTGGTATTAAAGAAAATAAATTCATTTTCCATCTGAAAGATAGCTATCATTAATGTCAAAAACTGAAATGATGGTAATGGTTGGATCACAAAGCAGGATTAATAACTCACCAATAGTAGAGAAAAACGATTTATCACCCCATTCCGCAACAAATACCAAAGCAAAAGTACCTATTACTGTATTGGCAGCTGCAAGAATCCCAGCACCGTCTCCAGACAATCCAGCAATTGCTAACTCTGCCTGAGTCAAAAGTCAAATTACAAACATGATTCCAAAAGTCCATCATAACCCCATCACAGAGGAAGATATAGATTAACATTGTCAAAGAGAGAGAGAGAAAGTGGAGAAGGATGGTAGGGAAGGAGACTTTATGTTGTCACTGATGTTATATCATCTCTCTGTCAAACAACACACAATGATAGACATGCACTCCCTTGCGTGCACACATTTTTACAAGCTCAATTTGTGAGTCTATGAATGAGAATTTCTTCTACAAGTCCAACTACTAGGTAGTGAGTGAGTTTCTACAATATAAAACTGAAAAGCATTCAATGCATTCCTCCTAAGCTTGTTAAGGCTCCTCAGGCTTCATAAATACTATAATCAACTCAGAACAATTATGATTGCAGAGGATTGAAAACGTTCATGTAAATTAAGAATACAATTTTTGCAAGCTCGATTTGTGAGTCTATGAATTGAGAGTTTCTTCTACAAGTCCAACTACTAGGTAGTGAGTTTCTACAATATAAAACTGAAAAGCATTCAATCATTCCTCCTAAGCTTGTTAAGGCCCCTCAGACTTCATAAATACCATAATCAACTCAGAACAATTATGATCGCAGAGGATTGAAAACTTTCATGTAAATTAAGAATACAATTTCTTTGAGAAAATAGGAACATCAAATTAATAGTTTGGGATCTTTTTGACATAATACGAAGGCACTCCTGTATCTCTGCTTGCCCAAATTTTGATCAGATTTCTTACTTTGTCTGTCTGTTTTGTCATTTAGTGACTTCTGTCTTATTGGCATTGTAATTGAAGCACATTAGTTGATAAAGCTATAATGAACTCGCAAGCTAAAATAGATTTTAAGAGCCATGTGTGGTAATGCCGCATGGTAGGTTCTTGTTTGTTATCGCGCAGTTTGTAGCAAGGGTAAAGGCTAGAGATTGAAGAGACAAATTGGCGTAACTGGAACCAATCCCACCCAATGTCACCTCAATGGGATGGTTCTTTCTGTTTAGGGTGGTAAGGCCCAGGGGAGACGTCCCCGGTGACCTGGGGTTTTGAGAAGGCAAATGGTTATAAGACAAGGATAAGTTTCCCCCCCTCACAAGTGACCACCGAGCAGATAGTCCAGCTAACAGCCAATAATAAAGTATAACCTAGAAAAAAAAAGATGCACCTGCCTAAGACAAAGTAACAAGAAACCTATGTTATCAGGATCCGGATACGGATATGGATACGGATCCGGATTCGGATACGGATACGCCAGATTTTTGAAAAGCCAGGATCCGGATACGGCGGGGAAACGCCACATACAAAAAATATAATAATATTTTAATTTTTTTAATAAATAATTTGAGTTATTTATGAAAAACTAGTTTACTAACTAAACTAGTTACTAAACTAAACTTAAGTTGGTTAGTATTAAAATAATTTTAAATAAATTAAACTAAACTAAACTTAATTTTAAATAATTTAATATTAAAATTTAAATATACTTGTAAATAATAAATATTAAATGGTTAAACTAAAGTTTAAAGTTTAAACTAAATAGTAAATTTTTAAAATACTAAATTAAATAATAATAAGTTATAACCTACTACTAGTAACTAAACTAAATAGTAAACTGTAAAACTAAATACTAAACTAAATTAAAAATTGAAAACTAAACTAACAGGAGTAAACTAAATTAAATAGTAATTACTGAAATTCTAAATTTTAATATATTACTGAACTAAACTAAACCTAACAACGACTAAACCAGTGTTGCAAACATCGGCATCGGCAAAATATCGCCGAGGGTCTAAAAATGATAATATCGGCAACATCGGGGAAAATATCGGAAAATGTCGTAAGAATGAAAAACAAAGTTGTAAGAATGAAAATATCGGAAAATATCGTCGACCCTGATTTTGAAGATAATATCGGCAACATCGAGATATTATCGAGATGTTGGTAACACTGGACTAAACTAAACTAAATTCTAAATTTTAATATATTATAATATTACTAAACTAAAACTAAACTAACAGCGACTAAACTAAACTAAATTTTGCTCCGTATTTAAAACAAATACACTAAAAACCCTAAAAAATACCCAAAACCTAAAAATTTAGCATAATTTTTGCTCGGATCCGTGCGTGTGTGGGGTCGGGAGCTTGGGATCCGTCTCCTTCTTGCGGGATCCGTTTCCAGTTTCAGCAAAATCGGCAGGTGGCGTTTCCGAGCGGATCCGGATCTGAAACACGGATCCGTGGATCTAGCGTTCAGACCGGGCGGATCCGGTAACATAGCAAGAAACTGATATATGCAAGCTTGCTCAATGGGTTAGTACTTCATATAAATCAATGACTATCTGATACACATATAAGCAATTGGGTAATAAATATTGACGAAGTCAATGTTTATAAAATAGCAATGATAAATATGTCACTTCTTCAATAAATGCTAAAACAATGTGGCATTCAATGTAACAAATCAACACTTTATTCAATTAATGCCTTAAAACCACCATTCAATTGCTTATAAGGAGAACGTAAGCTGCACAAATGATATTATAGCAAGAGATGACAGCAGCAGTAGGTTAGTTAGGGTTAGTTTATAAGCTAGGGTTAGTAGTTAGGGTTTGATTCAAAGTTTTAAGAGTTGTTGTGATCAAGTTCACTCAAGACAAGAGGTCTTAGATCAGTGCTTTAGGGTTAATGGAGTCAAAAGTAGCGGATGCAGGAGCTAAGGATCAAAAGGATAGTATGGCTAAGGACTCGAAGGTAAAGCTTTGAGGTGTTGCTAGGGCAAGGCCTCAAAGTCAAAACCCTAGGGGAGAGAGGCTCACCTTGGTGTAGGGGAACTAGGCCTCGATGCTCTCTCCTCCTTCCTTAACTCAATGGCAATGACGGCTAGCTGAGAAAATAGCATAAAACCAAGACAAGAGGGTTTGGAAGGCAACGTGTTGCTACAGCAAGGCTTCACCAACAAACCCTAGGGGAAAAACGAGTCTCAAGGTGTAGGGGAATTAGGCCTTGGGACGTCTTCTCCTTCTTAGCTCAGGAAAGGAAACGGCTAGCAAAAAGAAGAGAAAATAAGAGTGTAGCTATAGCTAGGCTCTCCCCTCTTCAAACAATGGCTGAAAAATCTCTTAATGGGGACATGAGACAAGGACCAATGATGTGTGCTTGTCACCTAGGGTTTATTCAACAAATTTATGACACCATATGCAAGAAATAACAATACAACCATTCAATCAAGAAGCTTTGCAGAAATTCACTTACATATCACCAAGAAAAGCATAGCAAACCCTAGTTGTAACACCTTCCACCAAGAGAAATGCCAAAATATGCCAAGAAAGTCTTCCTTCAACAAGTGCGCCTCGCAATTTCAGCCAATAACCCAAGAGAGGGCACAAATTCCAGACCTCACTAATGAGTGAGTGTGAGATGATGAAAAAATGAGAGCAAAAACCCTCAATATATATTGTATCAATGACCTAATTTTACTTTTAGGTCATAAAAAGGTCGACAAGGCCCAAATATTAAAAATCATATTGTTTTACATCAAATGACAAATTAAAACCCTAATCAATCAACAGAAGGACGTCATCCCCTTTCTAGGGTGACGTTAGCCCCTTTTAGGGAAAATGCAGCCTCCAGGAGCAAAACGTTAGCCCCCCTTGGGCTTCTCCAAGCTGCCACACGTGCCAAACTGCCCTGTCCATCTACCAAAACGTCCATGAAGCAAGGATGATGTCATGGACCTCATGGGTGAAGTCCTAGGCCTTCCAAGGCCAACATTCCACTGAAAAGGGCACAACCCCCCTAGGTCAAGCTCTGCCAGGGTGCCTCTGGTGGAACGTCCTCCTCTTCTCCGGTGCAAAGCCCTTGATCCATCTCTATCCTATCTCTGCCCCCTGATGGGGTCTCAGCATCCATCTGATGGGCTCTTTAGCCCCATGGAGGTCCAAACTAATCATCTCCCCATGTGTACCGGTCCAAATGGTACCTGTCCGTTGGGCATGATCCTGTACATCAACAACTATGCCCTCCATGGGCTTATCAGTCACAGGGATCATAGCAATGTCAATCACATCTCATCATCAATATTATTAAAAACGTGCATAAAATCCCTAATACATCAGTCAAAGCTCAAAGACATTACACAAGCCTGCAATACACATTTGGAGAAAATGACAAGGCGTCCTATTGGGCTAGTGTCCACTGTAAAAGGCGAGTTGCACCTGTCCTGGATGCAAATCTTTCCAAGCCCATGCCTTTATTCTTTCTTTTTATTCTTTTAATTTTATATTTATTTTTTCTTCAAGAGGCTAATCAGGGGACACTGCCCTGGCGTGGTGACAGCGTTACCCACAAGAACTTTTGCAGAAATGAGAAGGTTGTCTCGTGATGAGACCCCCTTTCCCTTGGCCATGCAACCAAGAGGCACTACCCTAGCGTGGTAACCAGCTAGTGGTAATGTCATACTGCTAGGTACCCATGGACCTAATAGGCTGGCTCGTGATGAGACCCCCTATCCTTTGACTAGGTCTTGTTTTGTTATTTTTACAGGTCCCTCTTGTTTCTTGCTGAGAAGCCTTTTATTGCTTTCTCGGGGATCCCTGGGCGAAGCATCTCAAGGTTTTATTCTTAGGATTTTATCTTTTGCCAGCTTGCTTTTACCTTCTGGGCCTTTAACCCCTTCTTACCACGAGGTAAGGTGCAATCCTGTAAATAGGTCAACCCATTGCCCGGACAAGTGGAATGGCATAGGTGAGAAGGAAGCAAGATGAAAAAGTGGTGCTATGAAGGGAGAGGACGATCGTATTTCAGAAATCCCCCCCAGTGGCAAACCGAAACCAAGGACACAAGCTTATTAGGGCATCCTGTCAATCCCTCCAGACATGGTCAAGTGGGCAAGTGTAAGATCCAAGCATTTGTTAGAAACAAAAGGAATCGAATGCACATATTCAAGGGTTTTGATGATCAAAGTGACACATACCATGATACTCGGACTAATTACCTCATGGAGAAAAACCATCTTTGACACAAGACCAAGCCGATGTTGATGGATGTTGCTGCTGCTGACAAGATAAAGGTGTTGGAAGAAAGAAAAGGTGGGCCCTCCAGGGCCATGCTAAAGTCAATCCTGCTCTCGGTACTCCATGTCTAGGACCTGTGAGCCTCGAGACATGATCTCCTAGTTATCCCTAAAAGTGGGGGATAACATTGTTCATCATTGTTGATCTGGGATCTTTTCATCGAGTGACTTATATAGAATTGCATTAAATGAGCATAAATTAAAGTGCACCATTAAAGAAGGAAAAGCTCAATAATGAAGAGACATAAGCATCAAATCTGAACACAAAAAACTTGATAACGGAGTTCGTCCCTGGTGGACTACGTCTCTGGGTCCTGCTCTCAAATGGGTAGGCTTTTTCATTAACTCAACAAAAGAATTTGGCAAAATACATAAGTATACCTCATTCTGAAATCAAGCTGCAGAAATATTGCTCAGATCAGAAAACAGACAGCACCACTGAATTTGTGGCGTCGAGTTACCCAAAAATGGCTATCTCCACACCTCGATCTGACTTTGGCACTCCCAGGCCCAAGAAGAATTCCGTCTTGGTTTTCGTGCCCTGCAACCTGCAATAAATGATGATGTACCCCTGTCTCGAACTACGTGTCCACCGTATGCATGCACGCCTCCCCCTGAGCTCGGGCAGATGCACCTTTTAAGTAATAAAGGCAGTGTAGATTACAAGGAAGGGTCATTGGCCCGTTGGTTATGGCGCAAGTGTTAAGGCGTTAATGAGGGAGGAAGTCCCAGGGTCAAGCCCACAGGCCTCCCCCTTTTGGCTTGACTGTTGTAACAATATATATATAACCATAATCCGCTCTACTAGTTTGGCGATGGTTCTATCATTGGTTTGGTTGTCGGATTTGGTGTGGTCCCGCCAGATTTGGCGGACCTACGAAATCCCTTTTTTTTTTTGAAATTTCCGGTCACGAGTTGTCATTGGGCATTTTTCCACTGCCACATGGCAGCCCATGACTAGGCCACGTGGCAGCCTCCTATTCGACCACGTCATCCACTACATCATCAGCCTGCCACGTCAACTGCCAACTCAGCCTGCCACGTCACCATGCCATGTTACTGTACGAACCATACAGACTGCCATGTGGAGAAATATTACTAGTCCATGGATCGGTCCAGAAATGCCAAAAATGGGTGACACATGGCAGCCTCTGGTGCTTCCACGTCACCATGTTGATGTCAGCATGACATGTCACCTCCTGCTCCTGCCACGTGTGTTGTATGGATGTTGACGTCATCGATACTGATGATGATGTTAGCAGTATAGATGCTTACTCATCCCCCTGTTGATTGGGCTCGGTTGACCAAACTTTGACAGCGAATATCTTTCGATCAGTATCTCTGTTTGATGAGTTGTTTCCGTCGTTGGAAAGCTTGTGACGCGCTCTTCGCGATGATGTCATTTTCACTAACTTTTGAGAACTTTGAATTTTTTCTCTTTCTCCATTTGTTGAGACCATTTTGAGTGTCCTGAGTTGCTTCTGCAAATTCTGAGTTGTTCTTAGTCTTCTCTGGATCCTTTTTGGATCACGCCTTCCCACTGAGAGCTTTTTGGATTGTTATCGTACAATTTGTACTTTGATAGAAGGAAAGGTAAAAGGAGAGCAAATTGGCATAACTTGAGGGTATCCTATCACTGTCACCTCAATAGGATTCCTCTTTCTATTTAGGGTTGTAGGCCCAGGGGAGACATCCCCGGTGACCAGGGGGTTTGAGAAGGCAAGGTCAAAATGGCTAATAAAATATCCCCTATCACAAGTCACCATTGATCAGAAAGTCCCGATTTTATAACCAATGAAATGATAATATATCAAGGTGTACTTGCCCAAAACAAAACAACAAGAAACTATATATATTTGCAAGTACACTTGTTGGTTAGCACTTCATAAAACAATAGACTTTCTCAATAAAATCAATTGGTTGATAATGATGAAGTAAACAGAAAATTATAACAGCAATATTCATAAGGCAATACTTCACAATGAGTGCCTTGAAACAACTTCAAAATATCAACCATTAATATCATAATACTAGCATTTATTAGAAGCAATCAAGACAATGCAATAATCAGCCCTTTCAATTGCTTTTAGAAGCTTTTAATGCCACAATGTATGGTTGTAACTTACTTTAGTAACAGCAGCAATAATGTTAGTAGGTTAGGCTATTCTAGTGTTAGAAATGGTTAGTAGGAAACTTAAGGTATGGGTTTTGATAGTTGTTTTGATCAATCACTCAATAAGAAGACTTAGACTAGTGTTTTAGGGAAAATGGAGTCAATGATATGGCAACAAATGTTGAAGAGAAATGATGATAGTAGGAGATTCAAAGACAAGAGATATTGATAGATTGGAGTGTTGGTAACCCAAGGCTCCAATTATCAAACCCTAGGGGAAACTAGCTACTAAGGTGTAGGTAACCCTAGGCCTTAGTAGATTGCCTCCCTCTTTAACTCAATGATGAAGCAAAAATCGGCTAAGATGAAGCAATGGATACTAAGGTGTTGCAATGGCAAGGCCCTAGCAAATGCTTCAAGAAAATTGGCCTCTTGACAAGATCTAGTAGGTGAAGGCTTTTAAAGCTAGAACAATAACATGTGCTAGTCTTCCTAGGGTTTAATCAAGCAATTTCATAATCTTTAATGTAAATGCAAGATAAGTAAGACTATAACCATTCAATTAAGAAGAATTGCAGAAATATCACTTACATGCATCAAGAATCATCAAGAAAAACCCTAGTTGAACACATCCACCAAGAAACTTGCCAAATTACTCCAAATTTAGCCTTCCTCAACAAGTGCGCCTAAAATTTCAGCCAAGAAACCCTAGATAGGGCACAAATTTCAGTCCTCACAAGTGTGAATGAAAGATGATGAATAATACAAGGGTTTAAAACCTTATTTATACAATACTAATGACCAGAATTAGGTCAAAAAGGCCGACATGGCCAGTTACACATAATATCCAGTTTTTACATTAAATGTCATAATAAAACCCTAAATCAAGTTGTAAAGATGACGTCATGCCCTTTCAGGGTGATGTTAGGCCCTTTTAAGGCAACGTTGGCCTCCTGGAGTAAAGCATTAGGCCTCCTTGGGCCTCAGGATCCTCCCACACGTGCCACTTGGCACACAACTACCTCCAAAGTATCCAAAACGTTGGGTGACGTCATGGGTGACCTGGGTAACGTCATGGGCCTTCCAAGGCCTACATCATGGTGAAAAGGGCAAGACCCCCCTTGGTTCAAGCCTGCCAGGCTATCCCTGGTGGAACGTCCTCCTCTCTCTCTAGTGTAAACCCCTGATCTGTCTTTGCCCCTGGCTGGGGTCTCAGCATCCATCTGGTGGGCTTTTAGCCCTATGGAGGTCCGAACTAATCATCTCCCCATATGTACCTGTCCATCGGGTGTGGCCCTGCAACATCAACAAATACGCCCTCCATGGGCTCATAAGTCACAGGGATCATAGAAATGTCAATCACATCTAATCATCAAGTTATTTAAACATGTGCATGAAACCCCTTTTACCCGGACAAGTGCTCAAAGACGTTATGCTATTCTAAAAGCCAAGTTTGGAGGGGACGCTAGGACGTCCTATTGGGCTAATGCTCATTGGATGTGGGATGTTCCCGGGTGAAGTCATATCCAGGCCATGTAAGTGATGAGGTGGTAGGGGATGTCTGGGCAATGGGTGCAGTGATAACAGGGAAATGTATGGCTTACTTGTAGGTGCCTCTGAAGAGGGTGAGTTGCACCTTGTCATGGATGCAAATGCTTCCAAACCCATTCATGCCTTTATCTTTTATTCTTATTGTTTTTTCTTTCAAGAAGCTAGTTAGGGGACACTGCCCTGGCGTGGTGACCAATGGTGACAATGTTACCTAGAAGCATTTCACGAAGATGAGAAGGTTGGTTCGTGATGAGACCCCCTTTCTCTTGGCTATGCCACCAAGAGGCACTACCCTGGCATGGTGACCAACTGAATGGTAGTGTCATACTGCTACATGCCCATGGACCTAATAGGCTGGCTCTTGATGAGACCCCCTATCCTCCAACTAGGTCTTGATTTATTATTTTTATGGGTCCCTCTGTTTCTTGTTGAGAAGCCTTTTATTGCTTTCTCGGGGATCCCTGGGCAAAGCATCTCAAGGTTTCACTCTTTTGGATTTTATCTGTTGCCAGCTACTTTTACCCTCTGGGCCTTTAGCCCCTTCTTCCCACAAGGTAAGGTACAACCCTTGGATAGTTTGGCCAACCCAATGCCCAGACCAGTGTATGGGATGGATGAGCGGGAAAAAGATGAAAAGTGGTAAGTATGGTGGAAACGAACGATGACCTTTCATGAATCCCCCCAGTGACAACTCAAACCCTATGGGAACCAGCTTACTAGGGCAACCTGTCATTCCCCCCAGGTGTGGTCAAGTGGAAATGCATAAGGTCCAAGCACACATTAGAAGCAAAAGGCATTAAATGCACATATTCAAATGTTTCGAGAATCAGAGTGACACATACCATGATACCCGGACTCATCACCTCGTAGAGAAAGACCCATTTATGTTGTAGGGCCAGGCCGATGTGATGGATGTTGTCGTTGCTGACAAAGTGGAGATGCTGAAGAAAAAAAAGGATGGGCCCTCCAAGGCCATGCTCAAGTCAATCTAGCTCTCGGTACTCCATGTGTAGGACATGTGGGCCTCGAGACATAATCTCCTTAATTATCCCTAGGCTAGGGGATAACATGGATCACCAAAAGATTTCATCAATGAACAGATAAGTGAGGGAAGAGTTCCATCACCTTGTCCTTCTCAATCCACTTTGCCTTGCTTGGATGTGTGCCCTTTAAGCCTACTCGAAGATAATCAACATCACCCCTGCGTGAAATCCTCATCTTTCTGTCCAAGATGATATCTTCCTTTAACTCATCCAAGTACTCAGGAGCAAACTCATCAACTAAAGGTATTGAAACTTCCTCATCCTGATCCATGATCAAGGGAGGCTCAAAAAGTTTCAAGTTCTCTACATTTACAACTGAGTAAATCTGCATATAAGGTGGAAGATCAAGACGAAAAGCATTGGTACTGTTATCCATCAAAGTTGCACTAGGATGGATTTCCAACGAGCCGCCAAAGTTTGAACATTATTGTTCAAAGTTCAGAGTTCAGAAGTTCAGCCGGTCGTAAAGACCACCTTTTTTCTCTTTACATTTCCATAAAAATTGTAATAAGAGATGTTGCATGATGAACTTGTAAAAGGTCTTAGCCACCTTAAGTCCTAAGCATGAGTTATACTCTGGAGTGTTTTTTACTTACTAATTATATTTTGTCGTTTTCAGGCAATTTATAATTTATGAGTTTTTTCACTCAATTCCTCCAGAGTTGGAGTATATGCCCATGGTTAGGCTTGAACATGGACTAAGCCTAGTGTATAATGTATATTACCATGCTAAACATTCTCCTAGAGTCTTATGGAAATGTACTAAGTCCCCCTTAGGATTTTTTTTTTTTTTTTTAGTTAATTAAAAATTGCCAGAATTCGGCAATTTTTAATTAAAAAATAAAGATGTATTAAAAAAGTGGTACTAGGGGACTAAATATGCCATGGGGATGCTCATTTTTGGACCTAGAGCACCCATATTACCTAAGTACCCACTTGGTCGAGCAAAAATAGTGATTTTAATCGCTTAAAAGCTATTTTTGCTCACAAAACCCAAAAAAGTCAAAATAAAATCAAAAAAATCAGCATATGCAAAAATCAAGGAAACATGTTTTGACATGTTTGAGACCAAATAAAAGCCCAAGAGGCAAGGTGGCACCTATGGGATAATGTTAATGGGTCAAAGGCTATGCTAATGGCATGGGTGATGGTTAAAGAGCACATGCTCAAAATAAGGTGCACACCTCTCCCTTGAGGTGGCACATTTTGGAGGGGAGATCCTCTCCCAAATCTTTGACTCGCCCTCTCCTTCACCTAATAGCTGCAATGTGGTAGCCCTTTCATACTTGGAAAATGGAGAATGCTACAACTCGCCCCCCCTCATCTTCCATGTGTCCTCATTCAAGAGATGCGCCCCTCACACTTGGCATGCGCACCCCTCTTGGGATCTTCACCCAAAAGTGTATAAAGCAAAGGCATTCGCCCTCTTGTGAGTTAGTTGGAGCTTTGGGAAGAAATTACTTGTGTATCATTGTTATGAACATAAATATACATAAATAGATATTCATAACATAATTATTAATTAATAAATAATAATTATTAATAATGAAAGGTCATGTCTCAAAGGACATGACTATTGGTTAAAGGCACCCCTGCGTAGGTATATAAATGATCCCTCATTCTCAATTGTAAATCATCTTATCTATTCATATTTTATACATTATTCCTACATGGATTATTATGTTATATTCCAAGTATTTTGGATAAATCTTGTGTGAGCGAACTTTGTTCGTCTCATTTGGTATCAGAGCTAAGTTCTGAACCGGCCTTTGGCCACACTCAAGTATTTTCAGAATTTTTCAGAATTCTTGGTCTTTGACCAAGGTTAGGCCATTGGCCATACAGGCTTGCAGCCACACAAATTTTTTTTCAAAGTTCTCTGACAAATCTAGTCCTTGATCACCAACCAGGCCCTTGGCCATTCAATTTTCAAGCTCATAAGAACTTCAGTCTTTGACAGCTAACTAATTCAGGCCTTTGGCCCTATAAAAACTCAAAAGTTTGTTGAAGGCCTTTCTGCTGAAAATCCAATCACCATCTTAGGGTTACCAAAAATATATATATTATTAAAAAAAAAAATTATTATTAAAACAAAAAAAACAAAAAACAAAAAAAAATCGTTTAGTTATTTAAAAAAAAACAAAAAACAAAACTATTTAATATACACTCTCGTCCACCCGACACCCAATTCCCCAAACACTCTTGCACATACCCTCCCGACATACCATCCCCGACACACACCCCATAGACCCCCGCACCCCCATTCCCCGCGCCCTCACATATCCCGCACACCGTCCCTCTTCCGCAGCCTGTC
>ML802245.1:294494-306668 GCA_009831015.1 Picea engelmannii
AACTTAGTAACTTAGGGACAACCCCCCTTGGCTTCCCTAGGAGTAAGCCTAGACGGAAGAAGTTCCTGTCAAGGTGACAATGTGGGCAGGAGCTTAGACATTGTGTCTCCGAGGGCACACTAAGTGAGCCGGACTTAGCTCACATTTGCAAGTGTGCATAAGGGCGACAACACAACCCTCAAACATAGTTGACCCCATTTGCCCAACCTTAGGCACTAGTCTTTAGTTGACTTAGGGAAAGGGCTGCCTCACATTTAGACTTAGACTTGCACTTGCATTGTTGCTTGTCATCCTAGGCTAGCTTTCCTCCTTAGCCTCTAACCAATTGAAATTAACTCCTAGAACACATAACTTAAAATTAACTTAGCAACTTAGGGACTACCCCCCTTGGCTTCCCTGGGAGTAAGCCTAGAAGGAAGAAGTTCCCGTCAAGGTGACAGTGTGGGCAGGAACTTAGACATTGTGTCTCCGAGGGCACACTAAGTGAGCAGGACTTAGCTCACGTTTGCAAGTGTGCATAAGGACGACAACAGTGCCCATAGGCTTAAACACTTATATTAGAGAGCCTTCACTCAATCAAAAAGGATGATTTACAAATGAGGTTTGAGTTGTCTAGACTCTATTTATACACAACTCAAGTAGGGCATCCTCCCAAGAGGGATTATGGGCCCAAATAAGTAGGCACACTTCCAAAGAGGGTTATTGAGCCTACATATCAAAGTTGAGTAGGTCGGCCTTAACCATAACCTAGTATCACAATAAATGATGGCCTTAGAATAATTAATGCCTAACCAAATGCATTAATAACACAATATGAGATGGCTGTGGCCACATGTACAAATTACACCAATAGTTCCAACAAATATTGTTATTTATGTTGTCCTATTTATTCAAGTCATGTACACAGTGCACACACATACATGGTTTTCCCCATTTCACTGCCATTACTCTAAATTCATATCCTCCGGGAAATTCCACATTCAACAATGACATAGTTATTAAATTGTATAGGTATTTTCTTATTCTCTAATAATTTTTTTCTCTCTATTAATAGTACTTGGAAGGAAAGAAGTGTACCTCTTCTTGCTCCCCACTTGTCTTTGTCTGATCACTTGAACTAGCATCCAATAAGGTTGACACTCCAAAATACACCTGCATTAGATATTATAACCAAAAATGTGTGTAGAGAAAAAAGGACAAAAAAAATTATCATATAGGTCTAGGCCAATTGATATTTGTAGTAAAGCACAATCCTTGACCCAAAACTTTCCAACATAATGTTTTTATATCCAATTGGCATCAGCCTTGTTTACATTTGACTAACAAAAACAAGATGTTAAAATCATATCACACCAAATTCCATATGTCATTCTAAATGCTTACATCTAAACTATATTTAAGATTTCACAGGATGGTTTAACTTTTCTGTCCATATCAATGAACTTACCAGAAGAGCAACCGCAGCTAGATCATCGAGTGGCAACTCAGTCTCACCTAATCTGCAGATCAAAAATCATAATTAAGAGTTTGTTTAAGAATTGGTTGCTTGGATGAGAAGATCATGAAAAAAGGTGTGAATACACCAACAATCCAATGCTGTTCTAAAGCAATAGGGTACCTGAATGGAAGAATACCATCAACATAGTGAAATGTTCGCCCAAGAAAGACGGATATAACTGTCATTACCCTGTGCAAGAAAAAAAATCTAAAATCTAATTAATAGATAACCTCTGGTTTCTAAAGACTAAGGAAATTGGAAACTGATGCAGCAACAAACATAGATATCTCTGGAGTTGATTTTCTGATTTAAAGTTTGAGCTGAGACTTGTGTAAAAGATACATACGGAAGCTAGGTTGCAGGAAATGCGGAAACATGTACAAGTTTCCGAAACGGAAATGACAGGAAACATGACCCCCCAAAATGGGTACATAGGGGCAATGTGGTATATAAAAAAATATATAGATATATAGGTTTTTTTTTAAATATTGCAAGAAAATAAGAATGATGCACATAAAATGGCATTTTACTAGATTTTAGAAGGAGATCCTTGTCTATATTAACTTCATAGGTGATTACATGATGCAATCCCATAGCTTGGTGGTCTTGACTAATGCCAATCCCATACCCTCAAGGTTCATACATGATATAATCTAGTGGAAATGTTACAATCCTGCCAATCCTAAAATCCTGAACTATTAAGTCTGCTGAACTCTGAATGGGATATGAAATTTTACTTTCTCCATATGAAGTCCGATGAGGTTGGAACCACTCTCAAACATCCTGAATCAATTAATGGTAATGTTAAAAATTTAAGTAAAATTTGGCATTCTCCTTTATCTTACCTTTCCTATCACTTTAAAAATTTAATATTACCATTAATTACCAAGGTCACAAATTCCTCAAAGCTCAATCCCCTATCTTTGTTTTGTTTCAAAGGGTTGTTGGCACGGACAGGGCGACAGTTTCCTATGGGTCCCATGCCCTTCTCGGGCACTTCGGTCCACCTAGAAACTTTTAAAAAGTGCCCAAAACGTCACTAAAAATGACCGAAACACTTGGGAAATGTTGCTGGCCGTACCGTATGGCATTTCCAGATTTGGAAATGTCATATGGTATGGCCAGCAGCATTTCTACTCGTTTCGGCGTTTCGAAGCATCTCAGTTACCAGTACGCCAACTGGGGGGGGTGTTTCCTGCAACATAGTACGGAAGGTACCCCATGGGAGTGTGGTCTAGCGGCAAGCAGCAAGGTGATTGGGCTTGTATTAACACAAAGACCCGGGTTCAAAACCCCAGAGTGGGTGCAGATGAGGCCAGGTGCAAGTCGTGGGTGACTTTGATGGCATAGATATGCCCCTCGTAGCATGGTAGCTTAGCCAAAGAGACTCTATAAGATGTATTTCTCAAAAAAAAAAGATACGTAAGGAAGTTAAATTAATGAACTTTTTCTTCTATACAAAAGCTGACATCAAATATAAAAATGTCCCTTGCTCCACTTGTCATTTCCTTGAATATCATCTACTGTATCCAGAACTTCAGAAATGCCACTTGATGATAAGCTGCTGAAACCTATCAAACTGTGAAACAGGACACAGCCTCCCCTGCGTATCACATGTCCAGCATGTCGAACAGACACTTGCTGTCGAAATATCCTGACCAAAAAATTACAATAAAAAATAAAAATAAAAACAGGATTATACAAAAGCTGGGGTACAAGATAGATAAAGGTCTTAAAGGTTGAGCAGTTTAGGTATTCAAAAGAGTTAAAATGAGCCACAGAAAGAAGGGTTGATCTATCTAAATTGAAGTACAGATAAGAATTTTTGGGGAGGCAATGCTGAGGCAAAGAATTCTGTCAAATGCAGTCCACATGACTGGAAACTTCTGCCAAATCAAAAAATATAAGCAAAGAGAGTAGCACTGAGTTTTATGGACGTTAGTAATAAAGTTCTCATCATAGCGTGAAACATCACAACTTGCAGCTAAACAGATCAGTGTCAGCCTTCAGGTAAACTATATTTCTTTCTTTTTGACAAAATGAAAATAGAATCTTCAGAGTTATTAGCTGTTTGTTTTGTGGCTTTCTCTAGGGATGCTTTGATATTTTGAACAATCAGGTACCAGCTCTTAACATTTTTAGATTTTTTGACTAAAAGCACTCTTGGTAGATGTTTGATTTCCCTGAGAAAATTTGATTTTCATAGATAGGGTCATGTAGAGTACGATACCAAATGGTTGCACATAAGGAAATTCAAAAACTTAATTAATGCATAATTTCAAGTGTAGACTGCAAGCACCATACGCAAGTGCACTGAATGTGCCAATGAAAACAGCAGCACTGGATTTTCGCGATGCCAAAAGAGCCTGTTTCAAAAACAAGATGCACTGAACTTACTGCCCATGTGTAGAAATGGATAGAACTTACCAAATGTTTCTACCAGTATCAACCACAAAAACAACAGTTCTGAATATATTATCATCTAACTCAAATATTTCAATTCATTTGTTTGTTGACCAAAGGCAAATAATTGAATTACATTATAACAAAATGAATAAACTTTAAAGAGTTTTGAAAACCTTAACATTGTTGTGCTAAAATAAACATTCAAATAGAAAACTTCAGACAGTTTGACTCTGAAAATCTGCTATGTATTGCATCCGTTTATTTTGGTAATGCTGTGTATGAGATCTCATTTCCTGACATTTCGGGTGAACATTTCACCCATCATTTTTTTGTTTTGAAAATTCCTTTTTGGGAGTGAACAGAAGAAAGAGAACATTGTTGTAAATGTAGAATGTAGCACCTAATAATAACGGGTAGAGAGAGAGGATGAAAGAGAAAAAAGGATTACTAATGACTGGAAATAAATTAATGAATTAAAATTAAATTGAAGTTAAAATCAGTGTTACACTTATCGTGATAATATCATCAATATCCAACGTGGCAATATTATCGCCTGTATTTATCGGAATAATTTGAGGTTTGAAATTATCACAATAAGTTCAGTAATTATCACGAGACGATGGAAATTATTGCTCTGCTGAGGTCCAACTCACCTTAAAACGTTTTTTTGGGTTTTTTACCCTCATTTTGCAGAAGCAATTAAGAGGATTGAGCGCTGAGGATACTGTGACAATTTTCCATCAAGCAAACAAGGGGAAATCCAAGTAGTTTTCATTGCCATCAACTGAGCATTTTACTCCAATCTACCATATCCATATTCCCAAGTATGTAGAAAAATTTATACCTTTATTTCCTTTTTTTTCAAGATTTAGTATAGGGTTTGCAATGTCCATTAGATATACCACTTCTTGCCCTGTTTTAATGGGAGATTTAACACTTATGTAACTATGATATTTTAATTGCAGCATTCTTTAAGTTTTTTGTGGATCTGGATTCTGGATTTCCCCATTTGTTTTGTGCCATAGGTTTAAAAATTTAATTAGTGTTCTACAAATTTCAAAATGCAAAAGCCATTGGACCCAATGTAGGAGTATGGTCTACCACATGACGATCATAGTAGAATGAGGCTGAATTGCAAGCTATGTGGAATGGAAACGTTTGGCAGAATCAGCAGCTTGAAATATCACCTTGCCAAAATCCCAGGAAATGAAGTGGGGATTTGCCCAGCATCTACCCCCAGAAATTGTCCACATTGCAAATAAATCAATTTTTGATATGATTAGGAAGAGAGATAAGAGAGAAGAAACATTTTCAAGCAGCTGATTCCACCCATTCAACATTGCCAAGAACAACCCATTCTACCATTCCATGTTTGAAGTCGTTGCTATTGTTGGCCCGGGATACAGGAGCTCTTCCTATAATGACTTGAGAGGGCCTCTCCTTCAAGGGGAAAAGTTTGATTGCACAAAGAGATTGGTTGAGCTTAGGGAATAATGGGAGATCACGAGATGCACCATTATGTCAAATGGTTGGACAGATGGGAAGGGCAGGTCCATTCTCAATTTCTTGATTAGTTGTCCAAGGGGGACAATGTTTATTAAATCTATTGATACACCTGCATATGTTGAAGATGCACAATTACTATGTGAGTTGTTGGATGGCTTCATCCATGAGATAGGTCTGTAGTATGTTGTCCAAGTCATTATGGACAATGTTGCTAATTATGTTTACATTGACAAGTTGCTTATGGAGGGGTATTGAACCTTATAATGGATTCCTTGTGTCACCCATTGCATTGATTTGATGTTAGAGGGTATGGGAAAAATTCCTTGGATCAAGGAAATTGTTGATTCAGCTAGGAGTGTCACAAAATATATATATAATCATACATATGTTCTTACACTTATGAGACAATTCATAGGGAACAAGGAGTTGGCCCTGTTATCCCCGCTTTTTAGGGATAACTAGGAGATCATGTCTCGAGGCCCACAGGTCCTAGACATGGAGTACCGAGAGAAGGATTGACCTGAGCATGGCCCTGGAGGGCCCATCCTTTTCATCTTCCATCAACTTTGTCTTGTCAGCAGCAGCAGCATCCATCACCAGCGGCTTGATCCTGTATCAGAAGAGGTTCTTGCTCCATGAGGTAATTGGTCCAGGTATCATGGTATGTGTCACTTTTGATCATTGAAACCTTTAAAGTTTAAATATATGCATCTAATTCCTTTTATCTCTAACAACTGCTCGGATCTTACATTAGCCTACATGACCATGCTTGGGGGAATTGACTGGGTGCCCTAGCAAGCATGTGCCCATAGGTCTTGGTTTGCCACTAGGGGGATTTCTGAAGAGCCATCGTCTGCTTCCATCATAGCACCACTATTTCATCTTATCACCCGCTCATCTATCCCATTCCCCTTGTTCAGGCATTGGGTTGACCTGATTGTTGAATTGCACCTTATCTCGTGGGAAGAAGGGGCTAAAGGCCCAGAAGGTAAAAGTAGTTGGTAAAAGACAAAAGCCTAGAAATGAAACCTCGAGATGCTTCGCCCAAGGATCTTCAAGAAGGAAATAAAAGGCCTCTACGCAAGAAACAAGAGGGACCCGGAAAATAACAAACAAGATAATTTGTGGAGTCGCCAGATAATTTCTTTGAAACTATCAAAGGATAAGGAAAACACCCTAGTGGAGTCGCCAGGTAAGCTTGTAAGATAAGGCTCTGAGGCAAGGGTTACCGAAAAGGTTTGTCGTCTTGAGGAGAATTGACTCAGTGTTCCCCGGCAACGGCACCAAAATGTTATCGCACAGTTTGTAGCTAGGAGTAAAGGTTATAAGGCAGAAGGCCAAATTGGCGTAACAGGAACCTATCCCACTCAATGTCACCATGATGGGTAGGTTCTTTCTCTTTAGGGAGGTTAGGCCCAAGGGAGACGTCCCCGGTGACCTGGGGTTTTGAAGAGGCAAAAGGTTAATAGGATGAAGATAAGTTTCCCCCCCACCCTTTCACAGATCACCTCCAATCAGAAGTTTCGGCTAAACAACCAATAATAAAGTGAAACCCAATGAAGAGTACCTTCCTGGAACAAGACAACAGCAAACTGATACTTGCAAGCTTATTTCAATGGGTTAGTACTTCATATCAATCAAGAACTATCTGATATTCAATATAAGCAATTTGAAAGTAAATGTTGACGAAGTCAATGTTTACACAATAGCAATGAAAAGATAATGTCACTTTGCCAATAAATACTAGAACGATGTGGCATTCAATGGGATCAATCAACACTTTATTAAACATATGCTTTAAAGCATCATTCAATTGCTCATAAAGTAAAACGTTGTTGCATTAAGATGAAATAACCAAGAGTGACGTCAACAACTTAGGGTTAGTGCAGTTACGGTTTTTTAATTCAAGTTTTGAGAGTGTTTGGATCAAAGTCTTACTTCAACGCTGGAGGTCTTAGCATCAGTGCCTTGGGGTAGAATGGAGTCAATAAGTGAAGGACGCACAGGTTGAAGGAGGAAAGATTTAAAGGACTAGAGGGAAGAGTTTTGAGGTGTTGCTAAGGCAAGGCCTCAAAATCAAGACCCTAGGGGAGAGAGGCTCACTCCGGTGTTGTTAAACCAAGGCCTCGTGCTCTCTCCTCCTTCCCGACAAGACGGCTAGCTCAGATGAAGCATAAAATCAAGACAAGAAGGCTTAAAGAGGGAGAGTGTTGCTACAGCAAGGCTCTTTCATCAAACCCTAAAGGAAAACGACCCTAAGTGTAGATAACCTAGGCCTGGGACGTCTTCCTCCTCTTGGATTCTAAATGGTACGACTAGCACAGGGGAAAGAGAAACAAGGAGTGTAGCTACGGCTAGGCTCTCTTTCTCTCTTTCAATGGCTGAAAGTTTCTCTATCAGGGGACATGAGACAAGGACCTGCTTGTGTGCTTGTCACCTAGGGTTTTGATTCAGCAAAATAAATAAACATATGCAAGAAATTAGACTACAACCATTCAAGAAGTTTTGCAGAAAAATACTTACAATTCATCAAGAAATAACCATGCAAACCCTAGTTGTAACACCTTCCTTCAAGAGAAACACCATAAAATGCCAAAAATCTCTTCCTTCAACAAGTGCGCATCACTTAGTTCAGCCAAAAACCCAAAGAGGGCGCAAAAATCAGACCTCACTAATGAGTGAGTGAACTTTTTATGATAAAATGAGAGTGAAAACCCTCAATATATAGTGTATCAATGACCTCATTTACTTTTTAGGTCATAAAAAGGCCGACAAGGCCATAATGTCAAAATCATATTGTTTTTACATTAAATTGTCAAATTAAAACCCTAATTGAGCAGAAAATTGAGTAAAAGCCCCTTCAAGGGAGGTGCTAGCCCTTTCTAGGGCAAATGAGACATCCAGGAGCAAAACGTTAGCCCCCCAGGGGCCTCTCCAATATGCCACACGTGCCACTGCTGCCCATTCTGGCTCCAAAAGCGTCCATGAAGCTGGATGACGTCATGGTGAAGATGGGGACGTCCTAAGTGTTCCAAGGCTAGCGTTCCACTGAAAAGGGGTCATTCCCCCTAGGTCTAGTCCTATCGGAGTGTCTCTGGTGGAACGTCCTCTTCCTCTCAAGTGCAAAACCCCTGATCAAGCTCTGTCCTGTCTTTGCCCCCTGATGGGGTCTCAACATCCATCTGGTGGGCTCTTCAGCCCCATGGAGGTCCAAACTGGTCATCTCCCCATGTGTACCGGTCCAAATGGTACCTGTCCGTCGGGCATGGTCCCGCACATCAAAAGCTACGCCCTCCATGGGCTCATCAGTCACAGGGATCATAGCAATGTCAATCACATCTCATCATCAATATTACTAAACACATGCATAAAATCCCTAATACATCAATCAATAGCTCAAAGACGTTACACAAGCCTGCAATACAAGTCTGGGGAAAAGGACAAGCCTTCCTATTGGGCTAGTGTCCACAGAAGAAGGAAAGTTCCCAGAGAGACCTCATCCAAGCCATGTAAGTGGATGATATGGTCAGGGGATGTCCAAGCATGTGGGTGCAGTAAGGGCCAAGGATGCAACATGTTACCTGTGGGTGCCTTTGTTTAAGGAAAGTTGTCTGTGTCATGGATGTATTTTTTCCAAGCCCATTCTTGCCTTTATTCTTTGTATTATTTTTATTCTTTTATTTGTTTTTTGGTTCAAGAGCTAATCAGGGGACACTATCTTGGCATGGTGACCAGAGCTGACAGCGTTACCCACAAGTACTTTCGCAGAAATGAGAAGGTTGGCCCGTGATGAGATCCCCTTTCCCTTGGCCATGCAACCAAGAGTCACTGCCCTGGCATGGTAACCAGTTGGTGGCAATGTCATACTGCTAGATACCCATGAACCTAATAGGTTGGCTCGTGATGAGACCCCCTATCCTCCGATTAGGTCTTGTTTTATTATTTGTTCGGGTCCCTCTTGTTTCTTGCTGAGAAGCTTTTTATTGCTTTCTCGAGGATCCCTAGGCAAAGCATCTCAAGGTTTATTCTTAGGCTTTTATCTTTTACCAGCTTGCTTTTACCTTCTGGGCCTTTAGCCCCTTCTTCCCACGAGGTAAGGTGCAGTCCTGAAAATAGGTCAACCCAATGCCCGGACAAGGGGGATGGGATAGATGAGTGGGAAACAAGATGTAAAAGTGGTAATATGATGGGAGCGAACGATGGATTTTCAGAAATCCCCCAGTGGCTAACCAAAAACCTACAGACACAGGCTTGCTAGGGCACCCTGTCAATCCCCCCAAACATGGTCAAGTAGGTAAATGTAAGATCCAAGCAGTTGTTAGAGATAAGAGGAATCAGATGCAGATATTTAAAGTTTTCAATGATCAAAAGTGACACATACCATGATACCTGGACCAATTACCTCATGAAGCAAGAACCTCTTCTAACACAGGACTAAGCCGATGGTGATGGATGTTGTTGTTGTTGTCAAGACAAAGACAATGGAAGAAGAAAAGGTGGGCCCTCCAGGGCCATGCTCAGATCAATCCTGCTCTCGGTACTCCATGTCTAGGACCTGTGGGCCTCGAGACATGATCTCCTAGTTATCCCTAAAAAGTGGGGATAACAAGACCTATGGGCCTCGAGACATAATCTGCTTAGTTATCCCTAAACTGGGGGATAACAGTACCCAGGATCACTGATGAGTAGGGAGAGATATGATCCGGAGACTCAGGAGGATGCCCATGTGTCACCGCAGCTCCCCTCCATGAGGATCTTTGAGACAGTCGAGCACTCACACACGCATGGGGACTCCAGAGCCAGGGGCAGTTATGAGGACACTTCCATTTGTGTTCCAGGATTGGCTGACCTTCATGCCGAGGTTGACCCAGTAGTACATCCAGGATCCATGTTGTTGCAGGAGTATACAAGAGATTACATGAGTATGTAGGAGCATACAGTGGTGAGTGATAGTTCACAGAGACTTGCCGAAATGTGCAGTGGGATTCAAGTGGACGCATTGGATTGCAGGGAGGAAACACACTTAGTAGAGCATGGAGATTCCTCTCCCTTGTAGCAGTAGATAGATCTAGGAGATCACCTTCACAGTATCAGCAGTTGCATGAGCGATGATGGATGGAAAGTAGTTGACCAGCAGTTTGAGCAGTTATCCCTGGTTGTACCTGTTGATGGGGGTTCAGTGATGACTACAAGCGAGTATTTACCGTGGGTACCAGTGGACGAGCTTTTGGTTGAATCCTTGGGATAGACCAAAGCATATGATACTTTCCAGTCCTATAGTCAATTACAGATGTTTTTGTTAGCCTTTCCCGACACCTTCATCATCAACAGCAGCATCAGGGGAGATAAACAGTGGTCAAGGACATGGAGGGTTGGTAGGACGAGACCCCCTGACAGGAGAGTCCATATGGCACACAACAGCATGGGGGTGGATCACCAGAGGCAGACAGTTGAGACCTTGTGCATGATGATCATCATCCTAGGCCCAGGGATGGCACACATCTCAGAGGGTGACACCGATCCAGATTCTCATGGGGATGAGCATGGAGGGATTTCGACAGTTAGCACTATGACATTGGAGCAGTTAGTGAGGATTGGAAGTGATTACCTTCCAAGTTTGCCATGGGATCCTGTAGTCCATTTGGTTAGTAGGTTGTTTCACATGAGGATGGCCCAAGTTGCGCCAGAGAGCCACATACTTCACTCTGGGTTGGTTTTGAGAGGGCTTGCAGGGGCTTGTCCTATGGAGCGAGATAGTTTCTCCTTTTTGGTACTCATGATCAAGTATGGAGATGGTTGGGCAGATATTACTTCCATAGAGGTACTTTTACCAATGCAGCTTCTGGACAGCAGGTCCAGTTTCCACAAGTATTCCAGCTTGAGGATTCAGGAGTGGGGGATCCAGTATGTATACGGTGAGCAGACAGTCATGATCAGAGTAGTGCAGCGCCAACGTGGTGATCTTTGGCAGAGGCTAGCATGGGACCCAAGAATTGCAGGGTCGAGCATTTAATTGATTGAAAGAGGCGATTAGACAAATGCAGAGGAAAGTTATTTTGACTTTCCATTGAGCTTCAATATTGAGGAGAGAACGCCACTTGAGGGTGATTCATTGAGGTCTTGCAGTACCTCACTAGGGTAGCAGCATGTGCAGTTGGTGGAGACCGTGTTGGTCTTGGTATGGACTTGGAGGATGGGCTCATTCCGGGTTGAGGCCATGTGTCATTTGCAGGAGACTCATGGTGTTGATATGTTTCAGGATTATGCTTCACAGAGTATTGCAGTTCACATCCTGATATGGGATCCAGGGGATGGAGTGCGTGATAGTTCAACTTTGGATGGAGCCTACTGTGTGTCCTGTTATCCCCGATATCTAGGGATAACTAGGAGATCATGTCTCGAGGCCCACATAGTCCTAGACATGGAGTACCGAGAGCAGGAGTGACTTGAGCATGGCCCTGGAGGGCCCATGTTTCTTCTCAGCCAGCTTTGTCCTGTCAGCAGTACCAGCTTCCATCACTACCGGCTTGGGCTTGCATCGGGGAGGACTCTTGCTCCATGAGGTAATTGGTCCGAGGTATCATGGTATGTGTCGTATTTGATCATTATAACCTTCTTATCTATGCATTAGGTTCCTTTCATTTCAAATGACTGCTTGGATCTTACACTAATCCTCTTGACCATTGTTGGGGTGATTGATGGGGCAACTTAGCAAGCCGGTATTCATGGGTTTTGGTTAGCCACCAAGGGGGGTTTGCAGAGCC
>ML802245.1:322317-332644 GCA_009831015.1 Picea engelmannii
TTTCCCTTGGCCATGCAACCAAGGGTCATTGCCCTGGCGTGGTGACCAGATAATGGCAACGTCATACTGCTAGATACCTATGAACATAATGAGTCTGCTCGTGATGAGACCTCCCATCCTCTTGGTTAGGCCTTGTTTTGTTATTTTTCTTCGGGTCCCTTTTGTTTCTTATCGAGAGGCCTTTTATTGCCTTCTCGGGGATCCTTGGGCGAGGCATCTCTAGGTTTTATTTCCTATGGCTTTTATCTTTTACCAGCTGCTTTTACCCCCTGGGCCTTTAGCCCCTTCTTCCCACAAGACAAAGTGTAACCCCTCAAAGGTCATCCTAATGCCCAGACTAGGGGAATGGGATGGATGTATGGGAAATAAGATGTAAAATGATTGTATGGCGGGAGCGGACGATGGCTTTTCAAATCCCCCCTGGTGGCTAACCAAAACCCATGGATACAAGCTTGCTAGGGCACCCCGTTAATCCCCCCAACAATGGTCAAGTGGGTTAGTGTAAGATCAAAGCAGTTGTCAGAAATGTAAGGAACCTGATGCATTTATAAGAAAGTTATAACGATCAAACATGACACATACCATGATACCTGGACCAATTACCTCATGGAGCAAGAGTCTTTTCTGATGCAAGTCCAAGCCGATGGTGACGGATGTTGCTGCTCCTGACAGGACAAATCTGGCTTAGAAGAAGAAGGATGGGCCCTCCAGGGCCATGCTCAGGTCAATCCTGCTCTCGGTACTCCATGTCTAGGACCTGTGGGCCTCAAGACATGATCTCCTAGTTATCCCTAGAAATCGGGGATAACAAGGAGGATTCATTACTGTGGAGGGCACACTTGTTGAGGAGGTCGCATCAATAGTGGGGAGGACTTCTATCCATCATATTGCAGTGAGATCAGTTGCAGAGGGAGGCCATCCAGCAGAGCTTCATTCATATGGAGGGGTTTTCTATTCTGAGCTCACAGTTTGTTTTTGGAGCAGTTTCAGTGGATTTGAGAGCTTGTATGGGGGGCGCACCTTCCTAGGGCGCACCTGGTTCTTTTGGACTTGTATTTCAGCTTGGGTCAAGTTGTTATTGTATCAGGTTCATCTATATTTTGTACTTGTATTCCACCATCTTCTTTCCTCATATATAAACATATATTCCAAACTGGTTTTCTCCGGGGGGGGGTTAACAAGGATCATGTTGAACAAAAATACATGTGTACAAAATGATGTGTGTTAGTCTTTTAGATCTACTTATTTTCAGTTGTAAAGATCTTTAGGTGTGTTGTATTTATTTTAGTATGCATGTGCTAACTTCTGGTTATTAAAACTACATGCTAGAGCACCTAAAATTGCAAGTACAACCATAACAAATCAGCAAGAAGTTCTTGGACTGTTGGCTGTCCTAAAACAGCAGCAAAACATTTACATAACAGTTGAAACTTAAAGCCAATCTGTGGTCAAAGACAGACCCAGTTGGCAAGCTTGATAGGACCTGAAAATTTTCATGGTATCAGAGCTGAGGTGGCTGATTTTTTAGCAGTTTGGACAGCACATGTGTTGGTTGTCATATACATCTTCTTGGCAGAATTTTGTGGACAGCCATTGACTCATTCAGTGGTTGTTAGAAGGCGGATTTTTGTAGAGGACAGTTGGGTAGTTTTGGCACTTTGTCATCAGTCTCTTTTCACACCTACGGAGTAGGAGTGAGACTGATTTTACTTGACCTCTTTTCACACCTATTTTGTTAAGAGTGAGGTCAGATTACGCTTGTCTCTTTTCACACCTGTGTTGACAGGAGTGAGGCAATGTTTTCCTTGGCAGTTTGAGCATCAGTTGGGAGTGCAGTTTGGAAAACATGTCAGCATCTCAGATGCGAGTTGAGGACATGCTAGCTAGGGCTAGCAATTGGTCGCCTTGGAAGGCAAGGATGGTCTTTGTCTTAGAGGACCTCGAGCTATGGGGCATAGTCGAGGCAGTTGTTCCAGTCATTCCTATCACTGCCCCCGTTTTGGTAGCAGAGTTCAGGAAAAGGAACAACAAGGCAAAGAGGACCATTTGTGATGCAGTTCGTGATCATATCATACCCCATTTGACGGGGAAGACATGCATACGAGATGTGGTCATCTTTATGTAAGTTGTATGAGAGCTCCAATGAGAACCGGAAGACGGTTCTTCATGACCGACTCAGGAGCATTCGCATGCTCAAGGATGAGTCGATAACTTCATTCCTTGGTCGCTACACTCAGATCAGAGACGAGCTTGGAGTTGTCGAAGAGGTTGTTGATCCTAACTCTTTGGTGAGGCAAGCTATGAATAGCTTCACCAAACAGTGGGGTCCATTTGTACGTGGCATTGTTTCCAGGGAGGTCATGCCTACATGGGAGAGGATGTGGGATGACTTCGTCTAGGAGGATATTAGGCTTGTAGCCAAGGCTTCTGGACAACAGCAGCAGCAGCAGTTTGGTCAGGGTGATGAGGATCTTTCTCTTTGAATAAAGGGCAAGAAGAAGGTTGGTCGTGGGGGTCGGCAGGGTCCCAAGTTTGGGGCATCTCTACAGGGGAGTGGAGGAGAGAGAAGCAATGGTCAGAGCAATGGTCAGAGAAGAGATATGAGCAAAGTGAAGTGCTTTGTTTGTAAGAAGTTCAGGCACTATGTTGGACAGTGCCCTAACAGGAAGAAGAAGAGGGGTGGTATCGCAGCTACAACAAAGGAGGCAGATTTTCAAACACAGTTTCAGAGAGAGTGTGCTTTCCTCATATGCTACACTTCACTTGAGACGACACCCAGTGTCTGGTATATTGACAGCGGGGCTTCGAGCCATATGACTGGAGTTCGAGAGCACTTTAGTGATCTCAGAGACACCGACGTCGGGATTGAGATTACTCTTGGAGATGACACATTGGTCAAAGTTATTGGGATTGGCACAGTTACCTTTCAGAGAGATAGCATGCCACCTATATCGTTCAGGGACATTCTCTATGTCCCTGGGCTGGAGAAGAATTTGATTTCAGTTTCCACCCTCTAGGATAGAGGTCTTCAGGTGACATTCACAGGCACCGAGGTACTCATTCATCCTCGGGGGTCTTCACTTGCCTCAGGACAGGTGATTGGAGCGAGGGATGGGAAACTGTTCAGATTGCTTTTTCAGCCTCTTCATGCATTGGCAACAAGTAGCGACAGCAGCAGACAGAGTTGTGAGTTATGGCATCATAGGATGGCCCACCTACATCATGGAGCTCTCGGAGGACTGAGAGAGGTTGTGACCGGAGTGCCACAGATCAATATAGAGCATCAGGATGTTTGCAGAGGGTGTGCGCTTGGTAAGTTTACCAAGGCTTCGTTCCCCAGCAGTGACACCAGGTCAGCTAGGATACTGGATTTAGTACACACGGACGTGTGTGGGCCCATCACTCGGAGGTCCTTGAGTGGTTGTGAGTACTATCTCACATTAATTGATGACTACTCGAGGAAGACTTGGATCTATTTATTGAAGGCCAAGAGTGAGGTCTTCACACAGTTCCAAGAGTTCTTCAGAGCTCTTGTGGAGAACCAATCGGGAAAGAGGATCAAAGTCTTGCGGTCGGATAACGGGGGAGAGTATTCCTCGAGACAGTTTGTAGACTTATGTGACCAGCATGGCATTAAGAGACAGATGACTGTACCCTACAACCCCCAGCAGAACAGGGTTGCCGAGAGGAAGAACCGGGCCATTACCAGTGCAGCGAGATCCATGCTGCATGATCAGATTTTTCCTTTGTACTTATGGGCAGAGGCATGTGCTACTACAGTTTACCTGCAGAACAGAAGCCCCCACAGGATATTGGGGAAGATGACTCTTGAGGAGGCCTTCACTAGTAGGAGGCCCGATGTCGAGCACATCAGGATCTTTGGGTGCTTGACCTTTTGTCATGTCCCCTCGAAGAGGAGGACAAAGCTAGACCCCACAGCCCGGCAGTGAATTCTAGTTGGATACTCATAGGTGTCCAAAGCCTATCGCATCTACATTTCGCCACTTAGGAGAGTGGTGGTGAGCAAAGATGTCAGATTTGAGGAGGATAGGGATTTTCATAGATCTCTTGAGTCGAGAGTCAGAGTTGAGGATGATGCAGAGGCGCTGATTACAGTCTCAGAGGGAGCATAGCCTCAGGTTTCAGGTACACCAGTATCAGGGGTGACAAGGTCACCATGCACAGCTTTAGGGTCACAGTTAGAGCATGTTCAGTTAGATGGGGCACAGACTTCAGGATCTCAGAGTGTTGAGACAAGTCCTGAGGCAGTCACTCTTGGGCCCAACTTCTCCGTTGACCATGTAGATTTTCCGAGGTCCTATGAGGCTACCACCTAAGGTCTGTCCTTGACCTTAGTATGGCTCTAAGTTTCAACTGTATGGTTGTCTTCCTTTTCTATTTTAGGATAGAAAACAGTCATCCCACTTTCTGCTCAATGTTTTGAAGGTTAAGTGCTCTTTTAAGGTGCCCTTGCAAGTGTTTTCTTATCTCAATGTTAGCACATGCAATATAACTTAAAACACATAACACTGCCTCTAGATCTTTAACTTTAAAATGTTGATCTACACTTCTAAACATGNATAAATTTGACACAAGTATTTTTGGTCAACATGACCCTGGATAAAACCCCCCCAGGGAAAACTAGTTTGGGATATATGTCTATATAATGATGATCAAAGCAAGAGATACAACAAGTAATACAATACAATGGACCCTGTATACATAGCAAGCTCCTCACAAGCCTTGCCACAAGATCCAGAGAGAGATGTGCCCAAACTCAGGTGTGCCCTCTCCCTTTGCTGCTCTCTGCACTGAAGTGAAGCGCTCTAGCTCCTCTTTGACCCAATGAAGAAATCCCTCCACAGGAATGTGCTCTCCTATGCTGCCTCTCCACTGAAACTGTCAAAACTGACTTCCTCCAAGCGATGCTCCTACCAAGTAGTTGTCAACCCACTCCACAGGTGCACCCTCCTCCTAGCAGATAAGATCACCATCAAATAACTGAGCCATAAACTGGATGCCTCTCTCCACAGAAGCATGCGCCCTAGATCTCCTCTCCCTATGCAACTGACCTCATCTCAAGGCTCCAAGTCTTCCTCTCCTGGTGAGAAAATGAAGGAAATAAATGCGCCCCTCCTCCATATGACATGCTCCCTCCAAGAAATAGAAGCTAAAACTCCATGGATATGCTCTCCATGCAAGCTCAAAGTAGCAAGAGATTCCTCCTCAAGCTCTCAAGAGTTTCTCTCAAACCCTCATCAAGTGCGCCCTCTCCCTCCTTGA
Source organism: Picea engelmannii (assembly GCA_009831015.1). NCBI lineage: Eukaryota > Viridiplantae > Streptophyta > Pinopsida > Pinales > Pinaceae > Picea > Picea engelmannii. The sequence continues at coordinate 327,601 of ML802245.1, forward strand.
GAAATGTTCCCTCTCCTCTTCTCCAAAACTCACAAGTGAAGAATGAGTCTCAAAAATACACTTTACCCTCCTTTAGCCTCCTTTGGCCAAGCCCTAATAGATCAATGACCTAGATCCAATCTAGGCAAGTTTAATCAATGGGTGAGATCTCACCCAAAAATCTCACTAAGGAAACCCACTTTCCTTAGTTGTTTTTTGTCTATTAATTCACCCACATGGTGAATTAATTGTCACTTTAATGACTTAAGTGACATATTTCACTTTTGACTTAAATCTCCTAAGTCAAAGTGAAATTAGAATCAGAAAGTAAAGTACAAGGGTAATAGTCTTCCCCCTTTGTGCTTAGAGACTCATAAGCACATGGGGACCACTTTCCAAGGTACCCAAATCCCAACAAACCACTTCAGGGAAGAGGAGACCTAGATGATTTTAGGAGACCCTGAAGGAGGCCAGAGAGAATGTAGGGGAGCCCAAGAGCCAGATCAGAGAGAGGAGACCTCCAGTTAGATTGGGAGCATATTTGGCACTAGTGACGAGTATCAAGAATACAAAGCCACAGACATTTGCGCAGGCAGTGGACCAGCAGGTCTAGAGAGAGGCCATGGTAGAGGAGTATGACTCCATTGTGCACAATGATGTCTGGGAGGTGGTTCTGAGGCCAGTGGGGAAGTTAGTTGTGACTTCCAGGTGGTTGTACAAGACCAAGATTGTTGCAGATGGAAGCATTGAGAAATACAAGGCCCGTTTTGTGGCGCGAGGCTTCTCTCAGATTGAGGGAGTCGATTATGACGAGACTTTCGCACCAGTTGCGAGATACACCTCCATCAGGAGTATCATTGCCATAACAGCAGAGATGGGTTGGAGCATTCACCAGATGGATGTGAAGACCGCATTTCTGAATGGCTTTATTGATGAGGAGGTGTACATAGAGCAGCCACAGGGGTTTGAGGTGAGTGATAGGAAGACTCACGTGTGTCTTTTGAGAAAGGCACTTTATGGTCTGAAGCAAGCTCCCCGAGCTTGGTATTCATGCATAGACACTTACTTGCTTCAGATGGGCTTCGAGAAGAGCGATGTTGATCCTAACCTCTATTTCATCATTAGAGGTGAGGACACGCTTATTCTCATCTTATATGTGGATGATTTGTTCATCACTAGAGTTGAGGATCTCATAGTTGAGTGCAAGCTGGGACTTGCATCAGAGTTTGAGATGAGTGATATTGGATTGATGCACTACTTTCTGGGTATGGAGGAATGGTAGGAGGAGGGTCACATATTTCTCGAGCAAGGGAAGTATGCAGCAGATATTTTGAGCAGATTTCAGATGGAGGACTGCAGACCTATGTCTACACCTATGATTATCAACTGGAAGAAGCTTAGTGCTTTAGATAGCCAGTTGGTAGATGCCACAGTTTACAGGCAGTTGATCGGTTCACTCATGTATCTAGTTAACACCAGACCAGATATTTGTTTTTCCGTGAACACTCTCAGTCAGTACATGGTTGAGCTAAGGAGTGTTCACATGGTTGGGGAAAAACACGTTTTGAGGTACATTGCTGGGACAGTTGATTATGGCCTAGACTATGTCAGAGGAGATGGAGCCAGTTTGGTTGGGTACACAGACTCAGACTGGGAAGGATATGCTGCTGACAGAAAAAGCACCTCAAGGTGCTTCTTTGGTTTGGGGTCAGGACTTGTTTCCTAGTTCAGCCGGAACTAGAAGTCAGTTGCTTTGAGTTTGGTCGAGGCAGAGTATATGGCGGCCAATCAGGCCAGTTGCGAGGCCGTTTGGCTTCGTAAGATGTTGGTTGGTTTGTTTGGTCAGGAGATACCACCGACTATCATTCACTATGATAATCAGAGTTGCATAAAACTCTCTAAGAATCCAGTGTTTCATGACCGGTCGAAGCATATTGAGATCAAGTACCACTTCATTCGTGATTGGGTTCAGAGAGGGGCAGTTCAGTTGCAGTATGTATCGACAAACAACCATGTTGCAAATATACTCACCAAGGCCCTACCAAGGGGCAAACATGTCTACTTCAGAGACAAGATGGGCTTGGTGAGGAACACCTTCTTCGGTAAAAGGGAGTGTTGAGTTTTTGTACCTTGGGAGGTGTTCACCATGTGCTTCTGCTCTCCTAGACACATGTGGGATGTACTATACACTTTGTGCCTTGTACTTTGTGTCTAATTTCACTTTGGCTTAGGAGTTTTAAGTCAAAAGTGAAATTTAGTCATTTATGCCTAAAATGACTATTAATTCACTTTGTGGGTGAATTAGAGACATAAAGTGAACTTAGGGAATTTAACCCAAAGTGGTTATTGAGTGAGATTATTTTTGAGTGATCTCAACCTTTGATTAGATGGGAGATGGGATGATCTCAGTCATCGATTTATTAGGTTTCCTTATGGAGGTTCAAGGAGGGCGCAAAGGGTGAAGGAGAGCTCATAACTTCATTTGCTCACTTCGAGAGGAAGAGAGGGAGCTTTGCTATGAGGTTTGTTGGATGAGGTTGCTTGAGCTTGGGTGCATGCCTTCATGGAGGGAGGCATTCAGCATCTAGCTTGGTTTATTTACTGAGGAGGATTCATTACTGTGGAGGGCGCACTTGTTGAGGAGGGCACATCAGTAGTGGGGAGGACTTCTACCCATCAGATTGCAGTGAGATCAGTTGCAGAGGGAGGCCATCCAGCAGAGCTTCATTCCTGTGGAGGGGTTTTCTATTATGAGCTCACTGTTTGCTTCTGGAGCAATTTCAGTGGATTTGAGAGCTTGTATGGGGGGCGCACCTGGTTCTTTTGGACTTGTATTTCAGCTTGGATCAAGTTGCTATTGTATCAAGTTCATCTATATTTTGTACTTGTTGTATTCCACCATCTGCTTTCCTCATATATAGACATATATTCCAAACTGGTTTTCCCAATGGGTGTTTTATCCAGGGTCATGTTGACCAAAAATACCTATGTACAAAATGATGTGTGTTAGTCTTTTAGATCTGCTTATTTTCAATTGTAAAGATCTTTAGGTGTGTTGTATTTATTTTAGTATGCATGTGCTAACTTCTAGTTACTAAAACTACATGCTAGAGCACCTAAAATTGCAAGTACAACCATAACAAATCAGCAATAAGTTCTTGAATTGTTGGCTGTCCTAAAACAGCAGCAAAACATTTACATAACAGTTGAAACTTAGAGCCAATCTGTGGTCAAAGACAGACCCAGTTGGCAAGCTTGATAGAACCTGAAAATCTTCACATTTCCCAAGACAAAGTGGGCACAAATCCCAAGGGCACTTTTTTGTGTGAGTGTTGTTCTCATTTGCTGTTGTTGGGCCGTGTTGTACGGATCCGTACAGTCTGTACAGCAAGGAGAGGGCGTGATTTTCGAGGCAACTTCTTGGCACGAAAATCAAGGCTGTAAAGTGGGTTTTTCTTGCTGTTGTTGGGCCATACTGTGCAGGCCGTACAGCCAACTGTTGGCACGGTTTTCTAGGCACTGTTTTTTAGGAGGCCGTACAACTGTATGGACTTGGGTATGAATTTCAAGACAGAATTTTGTGGGGGGCAGTTTGGTGCTATGAGGTATTTTTTCTTGGCTGGGATTTGTGAATTTGTTGCTGATATGTACTTTCCTGAAGCTGAATAATAAAAGCTCTCTCGTTGGGTTTCCCCACATTGGGGTTTTTCCTGGCATTTGCCTAAATTTTTTAGTTCTTCATGGGCTATTGAATGTTGTCCATTGTGTTTATTTCCGCTGCATATTTGCTTACCAATGTGTATTTCTGGTTATGGAAATTTATGAATGTGGGTGTGAGAATTTTCAGAGTTCATGCAAACAGTTATCTCTAGGTTGCTAAGTGTATGACAGAATTGTTAGCTTGTTGATTTTGTCATTAAAAATTAACATGGTATCAGAGCTTTGTCTCTGAGTGAGAGTGAATGGTGAGAATTTCGGGCAAGTTTGAAGGGGGAAAATTTGTGATTGTTTTCCTCGAGTTGTGACAAGGAATATGGCTGCAAGTGTTAGATTTAAGGATCAGTTGGATGGCATTTCCAACTATTTGCAGTGGAAGGTCCGAATGTCAGTTGTTCTCAAGGAGAACAAGATTTGGAACTATGTAAACTCTGTTGTTGTGGCTCCCGCAACAGATCCTGTTGCTTTGGACTTGCATGAGATCAAGGAGGCCAAGGCTCAGAGGATTATTCTGGATGGGGTGAAGGATCACCTTATTCTACACTTGGCCGAGAAGAAGACAGCCAAGGAGATGTGGGATGCACTTAAGAACTTATTTGAGGCGAAGAATGAAAACCGGAAGATGGCCTTAAAGGCTAAGCTGCATGATACCAAGATGGGTAAGGAGGAGAGTGTTTCTTCTTATCTTACTCGGGTAGCTCAATTAAAAGATGAGTTGGATGTTGTTGGAGAGGTCATATCGGATTCTGAGTTGGTGAGGATAGCCTTGAAAGCCTTCACCAAGGAATGGGAAGTCTTCGTGAAGTGTGTGGTGGGTTGTGAGCATCTTCCAGATTGGGGTAGACTCTGGAATGATTTCACTCAGGAGGAGATCCGAGAAGGATCTTAGAGCAGTGGACAGAAGATAGATGGAGCTGATGAGAATGTTGCTCTTACTGCAAAGAGAAAGAAGAAAGGAAGTTCCGGGAGGGACTTGATTAAAGTCAGATGTTATTGTTGTAACCAGTTGGGGCACCTAGCTTCTCATTGTCCTGAGAGGAAGAAGAAGAAGAAGAAGAAGGAACCAGAGGGGAGACAGTTGCTACAGCAGCCATGGAGGACTTTGCTTCCAAGTATGACAGGGAATTTTCTTTGGTTACCCTAGTTTCCAGTGTTGGTAGCAGAGGATTTGGAGGTGATATCAGATGGGTTGTGGATAGTGGATCCTCTTGCCACATGACGAGAATCTAGCGAGTATTCCTAAATATCACAGAGACAGGTCCTGACCAACAGGTGGTAAATGAAGGTGGTATGGCGCGAGCTATACGTGGAGTTGGAAGGGTTAGATTGCAACTCGAGTATGGAGGAT
>ML802246.1:30265-47744 GCA_009831015.1 Picea engelmannii
GTCAGTTACTTGTTGTGAATGTGTGAACCATGCTCTTTTCCTTTGTACCATCAGATACCTTAAACTTCGGGACGAAGTTTCTTGAAGGGTGGGTGTATGTAACGACCCTAGTTAAATAAATATTTAAATATTATAAAGTAAAATTAATTAAAGAAAATAATTGTGATTAATTTAGTAATACTCTAACTACAGATCACATTTAATGACCTGAGAAATAAATTTAAAAGATCAATGAAAAATGTTAAAAAAATGGTTGCGTATGTAGAGAGGGAGCCTATGAATCCCGAGAAGATAAAACATTTAAGGAGGGATAAGGGACAGGCACAGAGGGTGGTTGGAGGAGTAACTGCATGAGTCGGCGAAGGAGGAATAAGGGAAAGGGGAAGGTTGACGGGAGGATCATTCGACAGAGGAGAGATTTTCGGAGGACTTTTGGACTTGCTGTGAGCATAGAGTTTCGGGCTGTGGCTTTTGATCAGTTGAGGCACTGAGTTGCTGGAGGTTTTGGGTATGGGGGCTAGTATATCCGTAGATATCCTGGAGCTAGGTAGTTTTCCTAGTTGGCAAGGAGGACAGTAGTTTTGGGCAGTTATTTTTCTGTCTGTGGCAGGGTTGATCTAGTAGCAGGAAGCAGGAAGGCAGCAGCAAGGCACAGAGGCAACATAAATTAGCATCAAAACCAGGTACTTTGTTAAGTTATATATTTATTTCTTTCTGCCATGAAATCAATATTTATTGATAAATCTAAGTTATTGAAGTTGCTGTTATAAGAATCACTATCATGCTAAGAAGTTATTGTTTCAGTTTACGTAATAAAATGTTTATGAAACTTAATGATGTTTAGAAATATATGGTTGTTAAAGGAAACCAAGAATTTCCTCACCTTGGCTATAGTGCAGCCTATGGAAACCAGTAATTTCCTCGCCCTGGCTATAGTGCAGCCTGCGGAAATCCTCTTTAATAGGGTTTTTAAAAAGGAAAATACAACTTCTTCTCTCAGTAAAAGTTATTCTCCCTTCATTCTTCATGAATTCATGCCATTGACCCCTCTGAAGGAAACAGATAGGTTTACACCATTAACAGTCATAAGAGTGACGAAAATAATCTGTAACAGAGAGCCCCCCAAAGTATGAATTTATAACAGAGTGATAGCTGAAATACTTTGTCGAGTGTGTGTAGGGAACAAGGAACACGTCGGTCGGAAACCTGCCAACAAACAAGGAAATACGGTACAATAATATATCATCACTGAGGTAGGCATTCCCATACTCAGAATACAAATGACTCAAAACATAAATGTTGACATGCAAAGATCCATGTCAAGATAGGTCATGGCCACCAAACATACACTGTGGATCCATGCCAATATGACTCAAATCTGAACATAGCCACCAAAAATACACTGTGGATCTATGTGTTAAAAACTCAAATTCGAACATAGCCACAAGACATACAATGTGGATCTATGCAACAATACAACTTGAATATACTCCAACGCAAACTGAATCCGTGAGAAAAGATTCAGGGTCTTCATCTTCACAAATCTATAGTACGAATCTAACCATGTGAATACATGTGCTGAAGTTGAACATGGTAGAAACCACTTGATTATCGGTCATTAATGAATACTGTTAACAAGTGCGAGGGAAATCACCATTAATTTCAATGACTCCCAAGGTACACTAGTACAATCCAACGAATGTGAATTAATGAGATGAGGTCGAACACTTAACAGAATCTCCCGATCAGGGGTCAATAATGAAAACCCACTATCAAAAGCAAGGAAACCTGCCATTGAGGCATGCAAGTTCCAAGGTACCAATTAGTTTATAAGTCTAATTCCTGGATAATGAGTTGAATTTGACAGGAAAAGACTCATCACAGGAAGGCCTTAATGTATCCCCCATCAATGACACAAAACGAGTAACAAGATTTGAACTATATCATAGTAACATGTGTATCAATACTGACTCAAGGATGGAGGACACAATAGAAGTCTTAAGGATTGCAGAAATGGACGACACAATAGAAGGTTTTTTGGGTTGAACTTCTCTTTGAACATATTGACAACACAACAAATGTCTTGGAAACTCTGACTCAACAACAGGGATCGCATACTAATTTGTAATCTTATAAAGGAGTATGATCAAGAGACAAGCGAATTTTCCAACCTAGACACAAAGCGAGTGAAAAGGTGTCATGTTCAAAAAATTACTCTTCCATAGAATACAGGTTTAGACACATTTATTTCCCAATTTTTCCCCCACCATTTCTGGCGAGTACCTCTTTATTTTTACACAAGCTTGAGGAGGATAACATATTCTTGTAAATGTAAGCTCATCCTTCAGATGAGTCCCTCAGAGTATGTTTAAAGAACCCTAAGAAGGAGTGGTTTGGTCCCATATGGGCCTTTTTATGTTTGTTTTACGACTCCAAAGAAAGAAAACTCAGGGTTTTTTCATGTTTAGAGAGTTTGAAAAACACTTAAAGAAAACTCCAAAAAGTCATTTTTTGTAAGTTAGTCTGATGAGACCGAAAAAGAGATAAACTATTGCTCAACAGACGTTTTCTTCAAATACTTTAACGAGTGTGAAAATAAAAAGATCGCTCGGAAACCTTTTCATGTTTAGAGAGTCTGAAAAGAGATTAAATGGAACTCCGGGGGGTTTGCTTTTTTGTATAACCTTTACGAGTCTGAAAAAGTGATAAAAGTATATTCTGTTACATTCTCACGTATTTACGAGAATGAGAAAGAACAAAGAATAAGATCGGTAACTTATTCTCATGTATTTACAAGCATGTTAAAGAACAAAGACTAAGATCAAGATTGTTTTTATTTTTATGCAAGCTTAAAACCAAAAAAAAACTATGCTTGGGATAGATTTTATTTTTTCACAAGTTTAAAACTAAACAAAACTATGCTTGGACCTGGCTTCATTTTTTACACAAGATTGAACCAGAGGAAACTATGCTTGAGGCTTCCCAACACATAAACTAGGGATGGTTGGTACTTAGCCCCCAACTTACGAAGCTATAGGTTTAATGTCAGCATGAAGTCCAAAGGCTGAGGAAAATGCCCCCCAAGATTTGTTTCATCCAACTTCAAAGGAGAATGAAATGAAGTTTCAAATACTATACGAAGGACTTGACTCAAACAGAGAGGGGGAAGTTGTTTCATGTTTTAACGAACTTGATACAGGATAAGAACTATGCTTGAGAATCCAGGTTCAATCCCTAGACCTCTATTTCATTTTTTAACGAGCTTGACACAGAAACAGGAACTATGCTCATAATATCTGTTTCATTTTTTAATGAGGTTGCTACAGAGATGCTAAAACTATCCACAACTAGTTTCATTCTTTAACGATCTTGAAATTAGAAAACCATGCTCAACGCTAGTTTCCTTTTTAGTGAGCTTGAAATCAGAAAACCTATGCTCAAGGATGGTTTCATTTTTTAATGATCTTGAAATCATAAAACGTATGCTCAAGGTTGGTTTCATTTTTTAATGAGCTTGAAATAAAAAATCCTATGCTCAAAGCTGGTTTCATTTTTTAACGAGCTTGAAATCAAAAAATCATGCTCGAGGCTCTTCTTGATCATGACTTCCAAGAGGACAATGCTCTAGAAGGACACCATGTCAAGGGACAAAACTCGGTCATGGCTTCCAAGAGATCTTAATTTGACGGAAGAAACACACTCTGGTAGGAACACATGTCGAGGGTTGTGAGAGGGGTAAGGAGGTCAGGCTCTAATAGCCCTACCGAAGAGGTCACCATGTCAACTACCAGATCCAAGTCATTGTCATCGGCAATGGAAGGCATGGGAGACAACGCAACATAATTTACTTGTGGTAGGGGTGATACCATATGCATATAAGAATCACTAAGGGAGGTAATCCAGTCAAGACCGATGAACGAAAGTTGATCAATAGTCACAATTATTCCATCGTGAGGGAAACATATCACACGAAAAAGAGTGGACACAATAGCTTTCACGGCATAGACATACTCCTGCCCAAGGAGTAAAGAGAAATCCAAGGGGTCTTGGACTACTTTGACATCAATAAAGACAGTTTTCCCTCCTTAAGTTATAGGAAACTGAGGAAGGGTCCCTAAAGGTTGATCGGTTATTATGTTAAAAGATAAAAGATTCTGTGTAACTGGCGCAAGCTGAGGACAACCCAAAGCTTTCCAGGAAAGAGAGGAAAAAATACTAACAGACACACCTTCATCAACGTCTGAGGAACATCCAGACCACAAACCTGTACTGTAATCTAGAAAGGAATGTGAGAGGGAAGACGAGGTCCAGTTAGCACACCCCAATCAAAATAGATGGCCTCATTACTTGGAGGAGGTTCCACGGGAGAAGGAGGAATACCCCCCGGCATGGTAGAGTTTGTATCAATGAGAAAAACGTGGGAAATATCGGGTTTAATCTTGAGTGGGAGAGTAGGATAGATTGATAATGACATCAAATCGACCACTTGGGTTTCATTCTCCAAGGGGAGAATGGGGTCGATGGGTGGAAACAGATCGACCACTTGGGTTTCACTCTCTAACGGGAGAGTAGGATTGACCGAAGATGGGATCGAATCAACCACTTGGGTTTCACTCTCTAACGAGAGAGTGGGATTGATCGAAGATGGGATCAAATCAACCACTTGGGTTTCACTCTCTAACGGGAGAGTGGGATCAACCGAGGATGGGATCGGATCCACCACTTTGTGAACTGGTTCAACTAAGGATGTGACCATATTGACGACATGATTAACCGAACTGACCGACGAAGGGACCGGATTAATCATTCCATCAACTACAGGTGGGTCGAGAGTAAGCTTATGATAAGCAACTAGAAGTTGAGGTTGTGAAACAGTCATGTCTTCTAGGAATTTCGAGGCTTCTTCTGTATGAGGGAAAAGATGAATTAGACAACGCCCTTTGCATAACACACATAGGAACTTGACTCAACTTTTCTTCTTCCCAATGAAATCGTGACTAGTTGACGGGAAGTCATCAACATGTTGTTTAGAGGCTCACGACATGGGTTGGCGAGGGTGTGTAGACCATGCTTCTATAACCATGGATAGACCAGGGAAATCCTTAAGAATATGGCTACCCTTGCAAATCCTACAGGGGCACTTGGGCTTACGGGTTGTTTTGGTGATCTTGACATCATCAACACTCCCAACACGATTAACAGTAACTGGTTGTTTTCCAACATGTCTAGCAGTGGTTGGAAGTTTGGATCCTTGCTTATTTTTCTTCTTCTTATTCTTTGGTTTCTTCTTCTTCTTATCCACCGGGTTACTATCTTCAGAGCTTTCACTCGGGGAAGAAGATGAAACAGAAGAAGACCTTGCAAGTGAAGAAGGCGAAGAAGATCTTACTAGTGAATAAGGTGAAGGATCAACATGAGGTTGATGCTCTTGAGGGTAATTTATTACAAATGGAGCGCTAAATGTATTTGGGACTACCTGAGTGGAAAACAACCATACCGGTAATCCAATTGTGAGACCTGGAAGGCTCAAAGTAGCGATGTAAGGAGGACTAATGTTTCTATAAGAAGGAAAGACAAGGGGTTCCCCTGGAGCAGGGGTTACTTCATTGGTCATTCCGGGAACTGACGACATAAAAAAAAAAGATCCAATCTAGAGTCCTCTAGGGAAAACAAACAACACACGCTAAAAATATAGTAAGCAAGCAAGCAAACAAAACCTTCTTACAATGAACGCACTAGTTGGTGATAAAATACAACTTCGCGGGAACAATGCGAGAAAGGAATGAGATGGAGTGGGTGGAAAATTTATGTAGACGACCTGCTTAACGGACTTACACCTTGGTGCAAACTCCCACACATAATCGTGGGTATACCCTCCAAGGAGCACGAGTGAGTTTGGCCAACGTCGATTCCAGTTACCGTGAAGACTTTTCCCTCCATACTCACCTTGTGTAAAGACCCTAAAGAGATAGGGTACTAAGGTTACCAACTACAACAGTGATGCTTGGGGAAACAATCGACAGTATAATCCACACGCAAGGGCAGGGTATCTAGCCCGAAATCAAGTTGAAAGGCTTCCACTCATCATTGTTGGTATACCTTCAAGGGACCCCCATAATATGTGCAATATCTACACCAAGACCAACAAAGGCAATATCTACACCAAGACCAACAAAGCAGGGTGAGTAACTATGCCAGTCTCAATGCGACCTCATGATTGACCCTTGTGTTAGAAAGGCTTCCCAGGAAAAAATGTAGCAAGTGGATTTCACCGCTCCCTAACGCAAGATTCTATGTTTGTTCGCATCTTTGGAAAGTTATCTTTCACACCTATTCCAAATCCCTACAACTAATCTAGTGTAGGTTTGCTACCAGAAAAAACAAAAATGTCTAATCAATTTTTATAAGCACTTTATTTTATGGTTGTTGTTACTCAAAAGGAAAATGGCATGGACAATATGGTGTTTTGACCGACCCGAAAGTTATGCAAAGAGATGAAGATGCAATTTTTTCATTTCAATGAAAGCTATGCTACAAGAAGGAGAAAACATTTACCATTCCCAGATGTACAATCTCCCGAAATTTTACTAAACTCATCAATATCAAGATTTTCAAGAAATGAGACAAATAGACTGTACACCCATACACGATGCATGGCCCCCATCGGCCATGAGTGGGGAAATTTTATTCATAATTTAAGACCCCAAAATGCCAAGAATCATGCAATTTCGCTACTTCAAATGTAAGGATGCCCCCAATCTAATATAAAGTGAGAAATTAAAATTTTGTGTTTCAAAAATAGCTAAAAGAAATAGCAAATTGACATGAAACAAAGAAACCCAAACAATTTTCTCTTTTAACACGAACTATTCAATAAAAGAAAAAGAAGTTCTTTCACCAAACAATTCTAAAGAAAAGACAATGTTTTGTAACTGAAAGACACTCAAAGAAAGAGACCAAATCTTTCAAAAACAAACAAAGCAAATATGGCTAAAATCAGTTTCAAACCTGTCAAGCAGACTGTAAACAGATCATAATCAAACCCAAATATTCACCCCAAAACCAAATCCAAGGTTTGGGTAAGGAAAAAAACATCAAAAATCAAAATTTTCACAATTTTCGCAGGCTGTAGACTAACACAGTGCGGAAATCCCTTATTTCTGTAGGCGAGATACAGGTAGGGTGCAGAGTTTCCACACTGGTCTAAACAAGTAGGGTGCGTAAATCCCTAGTCGCTGCACTGTCCCTCAAAGCAAGGTGCATAAATCAAACAAAAATGGAAAAAATTAAAAATTAAGAAGGTTTTCTAGTGAATTTAAACAGTCAAAGAGTCAAGATGGATCTCCTAGTGACTCAGAAAACAGAAACCAAACAATCAAAGCAAGAAAACAAGACAAACTAGGAAAACAATCTGGTCTCCAGTGGAGTCGCCAATTTTGTTATCGGATAAATCGGTGAATGCGGACATAAACTAATCTCCCTAGATCCACCTGGATATAGAACAAAACAAGATAGGACATGACGCTTTCCCTAAGTTACAATCATTGAATTTACTACCAAAGAAGGAATGGATGACATACCTTTAGATATCGCTTCCTTATATCTTTGTTGTCCCTGCTTCGCTTCGGTGCTCTTATGAGATCAAATATGCAATGACACAAACCAACCAAAGTGAAAGCAACAATAGTAGATTCAATGAAAACCTAAACATGTGATTTAGGAGTCATGTAATAAAATGATAATGATTTTATGGGAAAGAAACATGTCACCGTATTATATTAAGTAAAAGTGGAAGAAAGATACAACCAGATGCTTTGATGTTGTCAGGTTCCTTCCAACAGTTCCTTGCTTCCCACACACTTCTTTCTCCAAGGATTCTGAGACCATAGATATGATAGCTACTCACAATCTATCTTGACAAAGAAAATCTCAAATCCAATATACAAGCTCCAAAAACTCCAAGTTACAAAACTCAATAACAAGCCAATCTCAAAAGCTAACTTTCTCCATGAGAGATTCTCTCCTTTTATAAGATAAAGAGGATAAGGTGAGGAGGTTAGGATGATCCCACTAAATCATGAAAGCAAGTAAGATCCAAATTGTTCGGAGGCCACCTCACCATAGAAGCTTCTCCTTCTAGAAGCATCGAGAAGATGCTCGTTTTTCCCACGTACAGGAATTTCCGCATCCTAACTATAGTGCAACCTGCAGAAACTCTGTAGCCTAGATATAGTGCATCCTACGAAAACTGGGAATTTCCTCACCCTGGCTATAGTGCAGCGTGCGGAAACCAAGAATTTCCTCACCCTGGCTATAGTGCAGCCTGCGGAAACCAAGAATTTCCTCACCCTGGCTATAGTGCAACCTGCAGAAATCCTCTTTAATAGGGTTTTTAAAAAGGAAAATACAATTTCTTCTCTCAGTAAAAGGAATCTGATTCATAGATGTCATACACATGTTGGTTTCTCCCCAAGTCATATATGGTCTTCTTCCTCTGAGTACTCGTCAAAGATGGGTGAGCGCATAACTTTTTAATCTTGCAAAGAAAAATGAGTGACCTCTGGATTTTTCTTTTCAATCCTAGGTGAAAATACATCATGGGAAACCTCTTGAAGGAAAAGAGAAGAATCCTTATCCATAACTATCTCTTCTTTTAAATTTGAGACAACAGGGGTATCAGAGGAAGAATATGATACATCTATGTCTATGCAATCATCAACACTATCATCAATCATATTTGGAAGGCCTTCTTCTCAGGAAATAGAAAGAGAAAAGATTTCATCCACAACTGCAAAATACTCGCTTTTGTCCTCACTTTCTCTTTTAATCATATCTTCACTAGACTCATCACACAAGAAAGACTCTATCATCTTCTGGATGTGGAATGCAAACTTCTTACAACAAGCATCCAAAATAAGATGAGACAGGTAAATCTTCTCGTAATATGAATTGAAAGCATCGTGAAAATCCTTCAAAGAATGGATACTAGCAGTAGGGAGAGATTAACACCATTTATGAACATCTCCCTCTAAAGGAAATTTGAATATCTTGATTAAGACATCCTCGTGAACAAAATCATGCTCAATCATGCATATATGAAAATTGAATAATTTCTCATCGGGATAGTCATGCTCACTTCCTTTGAATCTCGAAAGATAATCATCCCATTCATTTATAGCCGACACTGGATGTGGAAAACTAGCTATAGCTGAGAAGTTGAATGGGGCAAGCCGCTTAGCCAGGATAGCTTCCATAGCCATTTGATTTGCCTCCCTTTAGTGGAGTCACCAACATATTCTACGTAGTGGATTTGCCATGGTGAAAGATAACCAGTCAGAACAATGTGTCCATCTTTAGTTCACCATCTAAAATTGGATCTCAGTAATGTCGTTCTTCCCAGGGGGATTTTCAATTTGGGAAAACAACAAAACTCCTTCTTGAGAAAGATTTCTTGTCTTAATAATCCTCTTTGAGTCAACTTCAGGTGTAGCCAGAGGTGGATGTGGAGTAGACCTTGTGTGCCGGCTTTTAGTAGCCACAATTGAAACAGTGGAGTCGTCAGGTGCAAGATGCAATCTTCAAGTAACTGATATCTGATGCACCTTTAGAATCTGAATTTCTTTGTCGTTCTTACCCAAGGAAATGTATTCAATTTGTTCCCCAACAATGGTTCCATGAATGTTAGCACTGAGAGTCACCCTTAGATTACGAGAGGATAAGCTGAATACCCATCATAAATTTTGGTGGATGTTGGTTTTATGAGTGGAAGTCAAATGGACAAAATTCACTACAGGAATGATTCTAACACAGAAACTGGGTAGGCAATGCACAGGGAAGTGGAGGCCTCGGTAACTTCGGTCAGTGAATTTATTTTAAGGGTGATCAGGAGGGAGACTTAGTGAGAAAGTGGACAAGTCTTCTGTGAGCATCCAACCCTCAAGCATCTTGATGAAGAAAACCTCAGGCTCAAGAATGCTCTTGAACTTAAGCTTCAGACACTAAAATATGTCATAGGAACACAATCACAACAACATAATGATCAAAACTACATCACAATGAAACTACAACCACTTGACTGAATCCTCCATGCCCGATTCCTTTAGTGTGATGAAAAATAAGATAACAAGGGAGCTGACTAAAACTGGTCATGATACCACTGTAATCAAACCTACATTACAATATTATCACAACCCTTGACTGGATCCTCCATGACTGAGTGTTTTAGCATGGTTTTTACAGAGAGATGAAAAGAGGCTGACTTCTATTAATGCAAAAGTCTCAAATTTGATACATAACCAGAGAAAATATCTGACATCAAAATATTACAAAATAGGGATCTCTTCTCAACCAATTGACGAACTTAAAAAAATATCAAAACTATCTATTTATACTTGGAATAGTCCCCAACTATCAAGAGTGTGAACTCATCACCACATTTGAAGAATTGCGTCTAATTAGTCTTCTATTAGGTTGTGCATGTATCACTCTGCCAGACACGAGCTCAGACCGACATGGGTTTGTAGGAAAATCTGTCCATAGGGGTACAACGGGCTGACGGTTCAGTCCCTATGGTTGGGCCTTCCATTCCTTCCATTTATGGAGTGAGCCTAGGTTTCAACCTCCAGATCTATTTTGATTAATTGCCTCCTCTTAGAATCACAACGAGACTTAATGCTTAGGGGGTGGCCATGTGCTGCTCTTGGATAGGATGTTATATGAGTACGTGATTACGGGGCCATCAAAAGCAGTTTGGAATCACACCGCTTTTGAGCCCGCAATTCACCACTTTCTGCCATGTCTTAATTTTTCCTTACCATGGTTTCAACTATGGGACCGTTCAAGAAAATTATTGCCCGAGCATGTTGCATCCCCGCAATGAACAATGGTCGTAGATCTGGTTCCGATCTAAGATCTAGGTGCACCTGCTAGATTTAGCACCATTGCCAAGATTAATCACCCACCAACTTTGAGGTCCGCTAAAACTGTGCCTTGGAGGAGGGCGCTAGCCTTTCCTTTGGCTCACTCATAAATGTGACTTGGGATATGACCTCACGCAAACATGTGATTGTGGGCGCAACCAAGAGTGGTTTGGAAACAAACTGCTTTTGTCCGTATAATTCACCATGAGCCACCACCTTTCCCCTTCTCAAAACCATGGTTTTGATTGCGGCCTGCCCTAGAAATTTTAAAGCTTGAGCACCTTTCGACCCCACAATCGAGCACGACCATAGATCTTGCAATCTTGGATGAGGCCTTTTGATCAATGGCTCATCTCTGCCCTTCTCAAACCAATGGACGTGATTTGCTTCGCGATTCGGGTTTCCGAGTTTTGAACTTTCAAACCCCCTTCGCCCCTTTTACTTTTATCCGAAGACATGGATTAGATGACACATGGATTCCACAGATCAACGACTGAGATCCTTTCAGGTCTCCGCTCTTCAAGAATCTCAAAACTCAAACTTCATTTTCCTCCAAGAAAAACATCCAGAGTTAAGGATCTGACGACGTGTGGCCTCCACAGATCAATGACCGATATCCTTTTCGGGTCTTCGGGTCTTGGGAAACTCAAATCTCAACCTCGTCTCTCCAAATGTTTTTACCCAGAGCTGGTGATTCATTGAAACATGTCCTCTTGAATTAGATGGCTGAGAATTACTTCGGTCCTTTGGGCTTCAGGTGTTTTGAATGTGAAACATGAAAAATCTCCCGGAGGAAAAAATCTGAAGTGAACGATCTGTTGTCGCGTGTCCCCACCAATGGATGGTCCAGATTCACTTTGGGAATTCGGTAGCTTTGTCACTTTGGGACTTCAGCACTTCGGGACTTCGGCAACTTCGACACTTTGGCACTTTGGCACTTCAGAGGCTTTGGGACTTTTACGCACTTCTCACTTCGAATATTTCGAAGATCATTTCCCCAAACACTTGGATCAGTTTCCACCTATCCCCCTCAAGATCTATGGTTCATGCTCACTTCAGGCTCACCACTTGCGAAAACTTTAACTTGAAACCCGATCCCTCACAATCAACCCCCACCGTTGATTTTCCTTCAATGAGATATGACGATCATGACTCGATCTGGCTGAGTCAACAACTAATCCTTCTCCTTCTCAGATCCTACGACTGAAACTGAACCCTCTCGCCTGCTAATATTTCCAGTCTGACATGAGCTACTTTGAACATTGTGCTTGGCGCCCATGGCTATGGACTTTGTGAACAACAGTGTTGGACGACTGGTTGTAGTCTGGGAAAACAAAGAGGATAGTGACTGCAACAAAGGGGATGAGTGCTTATCCTTAGAGAAAAATAGAGAAGGCTTCGAGTACAAGACTTCTTTTGGGTAAGACATCAAAGGAAACTAGGCCGCTTAAATAAAAAAGGGGTAAACAAAAACTGACTTTAACATTCGAAATGGGAAAGCTTCAATACCTGACCTGTGAAAAGGAGAGAGATAGGGCCAGGCTACAGACTAAGGCATTAACCACAAACACATATGACTCTAGACAACTTCATGTGATAACACATCCCTTAGGCTTGGACGTGACTAGGGAGTTCCACTCTGAATTAGCGATAGCATCTACCTGATGCATCTGCATGTAGGCTATTTGAATGATAGGTCAAAAATCTCATAGCTCTTTCTTAGCTACTGACTGTGCTTCAAATAGAGCATTCAACTCATTGTTCACATGTTGGATCTGGTCGAATTTTCCCTGTTTCTCTAGCGCATCCATGGTGAAAACAACTTCCTTGTTAATCGACTGGAACTTCATGCAAAATTCCTCCAGAGTATGGTTGTGCCTTGCAATGATACCCATCCAATCGCTAACTTCCTGAAAGATCCTCGTGCATTCTTTTGTTCATTTGTGCAAGGCTACTCTTGCATTATTTCCTTTAAGCACTACTTTTTCCATTTTCTCTTGAAGATTCTTGGGTTGTTGTTCTGCTTCATGCTGAATCTTCTGCAACTGTGCTTCAAGGTTCTCTATGTGAATGGCTAGCTCTGACTATGCTCCCTGGATTGGTGTAACGCCCCATATCTTAGCCTTAGGTAGTTAGAACATTATTGTTTACTCATCTTAGTAATTTAATTACTAACATTTGTTTGGGCTCAGTTAGATTGGGATAAATATTTGAGATATGTACATTTGGACCTAATTATGTACGGTCTAATATTATTTTCATCATTATATGTTCATGATGTTGATCGTTATGAGATTTGGTTAAACATGTAAAATTACATTTCTTCAATCAACATTAATACATATATGGTTTCTTATATGAAATTATGATGTATATACATGGATATGAGTTATTGGTGAACTAAACTACAGGTTGATGAGATATGTAATAGCCAAATGACTACAACAATGAGGTAACATGGATGTTGTAGACATCAAGAAGATAGCATATGTTATAAGTTATAATTATTATTTAATTTATGATTCAAAATATTTCTATGATTTGTGGTAAGTTTGTTTTTGACAGGACACACAACTTTCCCAAAGTGGTTGTTTGATGACATGACTCTAAGAACAATAGTTTCACAATAGGGCTTGATGTAGGGTGTTGACCCTAGTTCTATAAGGAGGGGTGGAGGTATTTCCCACCGTTTATCCTTTGAAACCTAGAGTCATGGAAGGGTTGTGTCAAGTCACGCTCCCTTAGAGGTGTGATGGCGACTATTATTTTCCTATTGGGGAAGCTTGGTCAAGATGTATGACACTTCCGCTTACGGGTTCTATCTGGAGTTAGTTCAATATAGTTGACGCTCCAACTTAGTCCAACGGAGGAAAGGATAGTATGGAAGATGGAAGTAGGTTAGGAAGGAAGGATGCTTCGATGTTAGTTGAGAATACTGATTGGGGATTAGAGATGCCACTATTGTTTACTCACTTGGTTCCTACCATGTTTAAAACTCTCTTTTGATTTCCTATTGACATTTTAAGTGTGATAATGAGTTATTGATGAATTGGTGTAATTTTGTTCGCTAAGATTATTAAATGATGCATTACTTGATTTGTTGTCCTACATGTCTTGGTGTGATCATATAAGAACTATGTGCTAGAGGAAATGGTTGTTTATCGTTAGTACATTCATGAGATATGTGTCCACTAGCTACGCACACATACCCTACACATGTACACTAGTACAATTAATTAATGTATTAATTATTAAAGTAGATTATTAACTATTTAATTGAATGTTTATTGATTATGTAAATTATATTGCATACAAAATCTCTAGAAGCATTAAATACATTCTTTGAATTTGATTGATGGTTGGTATGATGAATTAAATGAGCATGGTGGGTTGTCATGTACATTTTGGGAAAAATTGTCAAAAAATTCATTTATTAGCTAGCATGAGAAGAAAGACTTTGCATTTTATTTATTTTTGTTTAATGCATGTCATTTATATTTTAGTTTTATTTTAATTTTTTCCCAAAAATATAGATAAGGGAGGTTGATGGATAATAATGAGGGTAGTTGAGGAGACTTGGGGAAGGGAGTATGGAAACTTGATAAATAGGGAAAAGAAGTGGTGAGGAAGAAAAGGAGGGGAGGTTTGATCATGATGAGAGGTTGTGAAATATTTGGAAGATATATTTCTTATGATGGTTTTCTTTGAGCATTTGTGCTTTGTTGTTCTTGGAGTCACGGGCACGGAGGGCCAAGAAACTAAAAGGTTTCTTGGAGCTAGGAAGTTGGCTAGGCTCCTAGTTGGACGGGAGGATTCTGTTGTTTCACTCTGGGCAAGAGGGAAAAGAATGGTTGGAAGCATCTCCCTACTACTAGAAAAGCTACATTGAAATTGATGAGCTTCAACAGAACATGGAGGAGGTATTTTCATTGGTAGATTCATCATCTCTTTGAGCTTTGACTTCTTTCCTTCTGTCTTCAGATTCATCTTTCACTATAATGCCTAAAAGTACAATCTCTTGAACTTGTTCCTTATTTATCTGTCCTTCTTTTCTTTCAGTTATTTTCCAAACCTTTTTGTATTTGACATCTTTTCTTTTCTCTGTAGAATTTTTTTCATCTCGTTTTATTTCCAATCTTGCGATCTCTAGGACCTGGTCTTTGTTCACATGTTCTTCATGTTCTCTTATCCATACTTTCTTATATATGATATCAATGTTCTCTTTCATGGAAGTATCGATCATGCTTCTACAATCACTAGATATGTGTCCATAGTTATGACATTTGTAACATTCAATGTCACATGGGGCCACATAGGCATTTCTTGCTTGAATATTTCTTTTATAATCCCTGCAATCTGCAACCTTATGTCCAAAATTAGTACAATAAAAATAATGAACATAAAAGAAATTTTCATACCTGGGAGTGAATGATCTTCTTTGTGGTGTAGTCCTTCTGAATTTCTTCCTTGACTGATCATGATCATTATTGAACCTTCTTTGTGGTTTGAACATGGATGGTCTTCTTGAAGATGTATCTTCAATAGTTTTGTTAGATTTTGTTTGACCATGATTCCTTCCTTTGAGTACTTCTGCATAATTCTTTATGTTTTCTTCATTTTTCTTTTCTAGCAACCTAGAATGCTTCTCTTTACTCTCTATAACTGATGTGGATGTTTCTATCTCTTCAATGTTCTTGTTGAGCTTGACAATTTTACTTCTCAATGTGACAACTTTTTCTTCAAGCTTCTCAACCTCTTCTTCTTTCTTCATTATCTGAGACTTCATGACTTCTTCTGTTCTTTTTTCTCCTTCAAGCTGGACTTTTAATGTGATTATTTCTTCTTCAAGTCCTTTCTCTTCTTGACCAAACTCTTCCTCAATCTGGTTTAGATCGTTAGTTCTTTCCTTAATATGATCTATCAATATCTTCTCTCTCATTTATGCTTCTTCCTTCTATGTTGTTATGTTGGCTTCTAAATGTCGCTTTTGATATTCAAGGTTTTCTTCAATGTTTCTGGCTTCTTCTAGCTTAGTTCTTAAGTTCTGTTGGGATTATTCAAAAATGTGAACACTTTCCTTTTGTTTCATCAATTCTTTCTTGAGTGTCTTGTTTTCTTCTCTTTCTTTTCTTAGTTCATCTAAAACACTAATCAATTTTTCTTCATAATTGTCTTTTTTTTCTCATTTCCTTCATGGCATTCTATTTCAAGATGTCCACATTTTTCACAATTAAAGAAAAACAAAATACCTCTGTTGATTATGTACTCTTCATCTTCTGAATCTATTTGACATGGTGAACATATTTCTTATTGATCTGTACCTGCATCTTCTTTGGCATTTTTTGAATCTATGATAGGTGAAGAATATATGTCATGTAACTTATCCCAAAGTTATTTGGCTGATGAACATTTACCAACCTTTTCTCTTACCCCATTAGGTAATCCTTCCCAAATGACATCCATTTCTATTTTTTTATTCTTCTTCAATTCCTTCTTGGATGTATTCTTTGACCTTTTTGAACTATCATATCATGTAACAACTGATAGCCAAATATAATGCCCTTGTGCCTGTAAAAACACTTTTTTGCTTCTGCTCCATATCTCATACTTTAACCCATTTTGACCATTAAATAGTGGTACTCCATTCTCAAAATAATCCATGATCTCCTTCCAGTGGTTAAACTGATTTCTGAAAGAACTTGCTCTGATTCGACTTGTTGGATTATTGAGAGGGGGGTGAATTAGTAATAGAGAAATTTAATCCTTTTTAACCACAAAATGAAAGTGTTATATAAATGTAGCATTATCATCCAATAGTTGCATAGTAAATAAACAATGAACAAATGATAAATCATAAACATACACAGTACACCAATGTTTTTACATGGAAACCCAAAGTGGGAGAAAACCAAAAAATGTTTTTTCTTATATGTCTTTAAGAATTACATTCATTGGAAGCACCAACTTCCTTTGTTTTCCAGCTGCAACTGGAAGGAGGCTCCAACCCCCTAGATTCTTAGGATACAACCTGAGGGAAGATCCAAATCCCCAATTCTCTGGCCACAACCAGAAGGAGACTACCACCCCCTATGTTATCCGGCTACAACCACATTTCCTTTCCCCATCCAACCACTCTGAAATATAAGTACAGTGATGGAACCACTATCACACTATCACTGTGAGATATACTACTGTAAACCTATACCAATCAACCTGCACCAAACAACCTGTAACAATAACCTATTCCAACATGTACCATATATCAACCTATACCTAAACCTGTACCATAAAAAATTGCATCAACCATGCACCAAACTTGTACAAATAACCTGTCCAAACAACCTATCACAAAAACCTGTCTCATTAATCTTATCAACCAAATTAGATATACTCACCAATATCAATCACCAAGACAACTCTCAACCATATGCACAATATCACCAAGATGTGCATCAACCAATCATAACACAACAACTCATAATCATCACCAAGATCAATATGTGCTTCTAATAATATACCAAGACAAGTATGCTACATCATCCATAAACCATGTGTCAACA
>ML802247.1:5086-16131 GCA_009831015.1 Picea engelmannii
CCA
Source organism: Picea engelmannii (assembly GCA_009831015.1). NCBI lineage: Eukaryota > Viridiplantae > Streptophyta > Pinopsida > Pinales > Pinaceae > Picea > Picea engelmannii. The sequence goes on from ML802247.1 coordinate 5,090, forward strand.
AATCAAAAACCTTTGCGGGTGCCGAGCACTGGAAGGCCGACTCTGTCGAAGACAGGGAAGCTCCCAACCCTGAATGGACTCTCCTGTGCATAGGGATAGGACAAGAAATGACCCAGCAATTGACGCACCAGGAGCCTTCCTCTCTTGCTCGGGCTGCATAGAAGAATTATAATCAAACTGTCCGCTCTTCCTATCTGTCATAATAACCCTGAACTCAAGTGCGCCTGGAATGTTTATTACCACGCGAGGGAGAATTAACTCCTCCATCAGATTTCTGCTTCGGCCGTCCATCAACGTTAAATGTTGCGCGAGGGTGGCGGTCATGTGCATTTAACAATCGCTGAGTGCATGTCCAGTTGGCTCAACGGCGCCTCCGCGTGTCACCCCATCCGGGGGTATATCCCAAAATATTATAGATATGCAAAAACTAAAATAGGTTATTGTATATGATCCCTTCCTGAGTAAAAACCTCTCTCGGGTTTTCCAAATTCATCTCCAAATTTCCAAAACATCTATCGCAAAAACCTCACAAAAACAAGAAAAATGGAAGCCTAAAAAATAGTTCTCATAGATGGCTTCGATTCTCTCAATTACTGATACCTCTCAAAAAAATGAGAGAGGTTACTTAATTTCATCCCATTTTAGAGAAACAAATATGTCATTTTTTCAAAATGAGCCATGTTTTTCCCATAATCCACCTCGGAAGATGACTGGTCAAAACTTGCAAAAATCGATTTTTTGGGGGGAAAGGTGGTATTATGAGGGGTTGGGGGGGTTCGAAATCCCGTGGAGGTGATAGGTGGCCAGGGTGGTTTTAATTTTCATACCCCCCCTTTGTTGAGTGACGTAAGGGGGGTTTCCAAAATATGGAAATGTGAATGTTTTAAACTTAGGATATGTTTTTTTTTTTTTCAGTTTTTATTTAATTTGTTTTTTTTTTGTTTTTCAATTTTATTTATTATATTTTTGTTTTACGTTTTGTTGTATTGTTTTGTATTTTTTTTCTTTATTATTTACGTGTTATATGTATTTTATTTGTTTTTATTTTAATTTTTTAATAATTATTAGTTATTAATAATTTTTATATTTAAATCTTTTATTAATGTTTTGTATTAAAATAATATTTGTTTAATTTCAATTTAATATTGCAATAAACTAATTTCTAACTTAAACAAACTAACCTAACTACTAATTATTAAAATTATTAATTTAATTAGTTATTAAACTAATTAATATTTTATTTAATTATTTATCCTCGGTTAGCTAACTTTGTTTTATTTAGGGAAGAATGGCGAGAGAAAGATGAAGTGAATGGATGGAAAGGGGATTGGAGGCATGACAGTAAATGGGTTGGAAAGAATAAGTGGATGATGTCAGAGGAAAATGAGTGAAGCATGATGCAAAATGGAGGGGGAAGCAAGGCGAGTCAGCAAGCCACGAGATTCATCATGAGACCAAAGAATGATATATGAATCATCATATTCCCTATAATTATAGGACCCTAACATAGGCTCCACCTGGGAATGAAAACTCTTCCAAGAGGTGACAAGAACCACATAACTCTGAATTGCAGACGTGTGCCTTATCTATTCGGTTGATCCCAAAACTTTATTCTCCAACCTGTACCTATTATGATCCTTCAACTAAAACCAAATCAAATTGAAGACTGAAATTTGAAATTCATTCTAAATTGGAAACTGTACCTTAATTTGAAATTGAGATTGAAAACATTGTTTAAAGGGATGCTCAAAGAGATGAGCTTATTTTCACATTGATACCTACCCTACACTGTTGAAAATCATGTTGAATCAAATAATACAAAAATTCCAATGAAGCCGATCAAGTAGCTGCTGAAACAAGTGGGTTTCTTGACTGCTTGTTAGCACAATCAAAAGGACAACTTGGCCTTTTGTCCACATAATCAAAACTACAAAGTCTAATGGCCACTGCTGAAAAACATGATTGATCATTTATGCTAAAAAAATATTCCATGTAGTCTGCCATGGGATCAAGAAAGACACGAACTATTTCTTGACTTTCAACAAATTTATGGTCATAATTGGGTATGGAACATATTCTTTTTACATCTATATACAGTTCCTGATATGGCTACAAATTTTCTGCCGAACTTTGAAATGAGACTCCTGCTGAACAATACCATGAAGTCGGATGCCTAATTAAGTCTATATCATAACTGATTTTAAGCTCATAGTTGGACAATGGAACAACACTTTGACTACACAGATCATCCAACACATCACCTATTGTTTCCTGTTGAATATGGGATGACTGTTGCATGGGTTCCAAAGACACTTCATAGTTTTCTATGTGATTATCATTTAGAACATGATCAATATTCTTCTTTAAAAACTAAAATGAATTAAAGCTTAATGGTACATAATTATTTTGTATTAACTCATATTCCGTTTCAGGCTCTAATCTTTCATCTGGAATTTGTAAATCAATGTAGCTCAAGGGATTCAATTCTAGGTCTAGAACAACTTCCATATCATCACTGACATCTTCAAATCATTGATTAGAGAATTCTCCATCCCTACTATTGACAACTTGCTTATAGTTTTCTCCTAGAAACTGAAATGAAGAGAAACATAAGGGCAAAGACTTTCCACTTACTTTGATATTTTCTGCATTTTCCTCATTGGTGGCATAATTACCATGCACATGCTGATTGTCATATTTGAGTTGTAAATGAGCTTCTTTCTCCCAAAATCACGCCACTGGTTACTTTGAAACATTAGCATCTATTTAAAACACATAATCATCATCATATTGATCATACTTTGGTAGATTATCCAGGTAATAAAGGTAATCAATCATACACATCAGATTAGGTGATGGGTCTTCTATGAGCTGATTTGGAGTTTCATCTATGTCCATGTTGTGAATTGAATACATAAAATAATATTTCTATGATCTAGGACACCAAGGGTTTGCTGCAAAATGCTTGGGAATAGTGACCCTTTCTTTCTCTGTAATAAATGGAACATGATGCTTTTGGAAAACAAGTTCATTTCTGATGATAACTTTATGCATCATTTATTTCATTGTACTGGTCAGAATGTCTAGTTTTTCTTCTGAAGATTCCAACTGCTCCTTTGCTATTTTATTCCTTTCTTCTGCCTTGATCTTTGACCTTTTGATCAAAAAATTATCTTCCACACTTATTGCACTATCCTGCATCTCCTTGAGTGTAGTATTGTTCCTTTCTCTCAACTGAAATTCCATTTCTGGATCAAAGGCATCTGGGTAGTGTAAGAGAGATAAACCAATAGGAGGCTTTATATAAGCAGATATTGAATTGTAAACTCGATTGAATCTAGCTGAAAATTAGTGTTGCACTGTTTCTCCTAGATATCTTTTGAAATGATCATACTATTCTAAAATAAGAAAAATATTTCTCTTGATCTCCCATCTACCAAGGAAGACTTCTACAAATTGATGTATCTGGAATATTTACAAGTGTAGGAGTAGGTACAGGGACTATGAAACTAGGCTTGATCTCTTGAGGCTCATTAGGTTGAATATGATCAACATAAGTTTCCACAATATGGTCTTGGCCAAGATCATAAAAAAAGAAGAAATAATGAAAAATAAAACCGATAATGTCTTAGAAAAAATTCCAACTTGCATACTTGATATTTTCAGATTGTCTTGTCATGTTTCAGGTTCTTCCTCCAGTGGAGTCTTTGAAACTGATTGGAGTTGATTGGAGTCGCCAGGTGGATGATTCAGAATTCTTTTGTCTAATCATTGTCCACCATCAGTAATCAGATTTGGAACTTGATACACTTTTATGAGGAACATTCCCCAGTATGGTCGCCACTATGTTATCACTCCGTAATTTCTTAGACTGAGGAAGAAATTGACAGAGGTAACCACAAACCGCTTCGGAGTCCAAGATCTAGTCCCCCTAGACCCAGAGAGGTCTCTCTCTATTAGTTTTAGCTTTGTTTTAAAGAATATATTAGGCTATCTATCTATTTTAGGGTTTTGATTTAAATAATTGGATAGGAACAGAGAAGAAGAACCATTGGGCTATGGAGTCACAACAACAAATTGATGAAATACAATTTTTTTAAGGTTAATATGTAGGGCAAGGTAGTCAAAACATTGTATCTCAGAGTTTTAAATCAAAGGAGGAATAGGATATAGGAAACAAAATCAATAGCATATGGAGAGAAATTAAGAATTCTCCACCTGTATCTCATTGGAAAACATAGAAATTATAAACAACCAAAATAGAGTGTCTAATTCAACAAATTCTATTCTTTTAATTCCTAAAGAAAATTCAGACAAAAATGTGATTTTGAATACATGAAAAACAATTACATAAGAAAATACATCACCAGGGTATATGATACAAGAATCCTGCGATTGTGTTATTTGGAAAAAAAATGCTCACTGTGAGCTACATTACAATGTTGGTCTTCTTCTTCTTTGCTTCTCAAATTCCACACTAACCAACACTCTTTATATATAAAAATTCTTCCCCAGGATCAGGAGGTTGAATTCAACAGCCTGGCCAAAAATAGAAACAATTTCCTCAAAGTTTTGAACTGTCTACCATGAAAAAAGGGTTGGACTCTAGAAAATAGGTGTTGAGTCAGATGCTTGTATCTCCCAAAATGTGATAGCTCTGCAAAAAATAAAATAGGCTATTTTAGATGAGCCCGTCCCGAGTAAATACCTCTCTTGGGTTTTCCAAATTCATCTCTAACATTGCAAAACATCTATCGCAAAAAAATGACAAAAACAGGAAACATGGAATCCTTAAAAATAGTGCTCATAGATGACTTTGATTCTCCATATTCTTGATACCTATTAAAAAAATAATCTAGATATTACTTAATTTCAGCCCATTTCGGAGAAAAAATCTCTCCGTTTTTTAAAATAAGCCATGTTTTTCCTAGAATCCACCTCAGAAGATGACTGATCAAAACTTGCGAAAAGTAGTTTTTTGGGGGGGAGAGGTGGTAGTTTTTATTTTTTTATTTTTTATTTTTGGTTTTACGTTTTGTTTTATTTTTTTATATTGTTTTTCTTTATTATTTACGTGTTATATGTATTTTTATTTGTTTTTTATTTTAATTTTTTAATAACTATTAGTTATTCATAATTTTTATATTTAAATCTTTTATTAATGTTTTGTATTAAAATAATATTTGTTTAATTTCAATTTAATATTTCACTAACCTAATTTCTAACTTAAACAAACTAACCTAACTACTAATTATTAAAATTATTAATTTAATTAGTTATTAAACTAATTAATATTTTATTTAATTATTTATCCTAGGTTATCTAACTTTGTTTTATTTAGGGAAGAATGGAGAGATAACGATGAAGTGAATGGATGGAAAGGGTATTAGAGGTGTGAAAATAGATGGGTTGGCAAGGATACGTGGATGATGTAGCAGGAAGATGAGTGAAGGATGACGCAAAATGGAGGGGGAAGCGATGCGAGTTAGCAAGCCATGAGCTTCATCATGAGACCAACGAATGATATCTGAATCATCAGATTCCCTATAATTGTAGGACCCTAACATAGGCTACGCCTATGGATAGAAGCTCTTTCAAGAGGTGACAAGAACCACAGAAATACGAATTTGCATACTCGTGCATGATCTATTAGGCTGATCCCAAAACTTTATTCTGCAACCTGTACCTGTTCTGATCCTCCAACTGAAACCAAATCAAACTGAAGACTGAAATTTGAAATGCACACTAAACTGGAAACTATACTGCAATTTGAAATTGAGATTGAAAACTGTGTTGAAAGGGATTCTCAAAGGGATGAGCTTATTTGCACACTGCTACCTACCCTACACTGCTGAAAATCATGTTGAATCAAATAATACAAAAATGTCAATGAAGCCATTCAATTAGATGCTGAAACAAGTGGACTACTTGTCTGTTTCTTAGCACAATCAAAAGGACAACTTGGCCTTTTGTCCACATAATCAAAACTGCAAAGTGTAATGGCCACTGCAGAAAACATGATTGATCATTTATGCTGAAAAAATCTTCGATGCAATATGCTATGGGATCAAGAAAGACATGACCTATTTCTTAACTTTCAGAAAATTTATGGTCATAATTGGGTATGCCACATATGATTTTTACATCATTATACAGTTCCTGAAATAGCTACAAATTTTTTGTCGAACTTTGAAATGAGACTCCTATTGAACAAGACCATGAAGTTGGCTTCCTAATTAAGTCTATATCATAACTTCTTTTGAGCTCAGAGCTGGCCAATGGAACAAGAATTTGACTACACAAATTATCCAAAACATCAACTATTGGATCCTGTAGAAACTGGGATGACTGTTGCATTGGTTCCAATGAAACTTCATAGTTTTCTACGTGCTTATCATTTAGGACATGATCTAGATTCTTCTTTTAAAACTGAAATGAATTAAATATTAATGGTACATAATTATTTTGGATTAACTCATATTATGTTTCGGGCTCTAAGATTTCATCTGGAATTTGAAAATCAATGTAGCTCAAGGGATGCAATTCTGGGTCTATAACAACTTCCATATCATCAATGACATCTTCAACTGATTGATCAGAACATTCTCCATCCCTACTATTGACAACTTGTTTATAGTTTTATCTCATAAATTGAAATGAAGAGAAACATAAGGGAAAAGACTTTCCACTTGCGCTGAGATTTTCTGCATTTTCCTCATTTTTTTCATAATTAACATGCACAGGCTGATTGTCATAGTTGAGATGGAACTGAGCTTCTTTCTCCCAAAAGAATACCACTGGTTTCTTTGAAACGTCAACATCTATTTCCAACACATAATCATCATCATATTGATCATACTTGGGTAGATTATCCAGGTAAGAAAGGCCATCAATCATACACATCATATCAAGTGATGGCTCTTCTATGAGCTGATTTGGAGTTTCATCTGTGTCCATGTTGTGAATTGAATACATAAAATAATATTTCTATGATCTAGGACACCAAGGGTGAGCTGCAAAATGCTTGGAAACAATGACCCTTTATTTCTCTGTAATAAATGGAACATGATTCTTTTGGACAACAAGTTCATTTCTCATGATAACATTCTGCATCATTTCTTTCATTGTGTTGGTCAAAATGTCTAGTTTTGCTTCTGAAGATTCCAACTGCTCCTTTGCTATTTTCTTCCTTTCTTTTTCCTTGATATTTGACCTTTTGATCAACAAATTAGCTTCCAAACTTATTGCACTATACTGGATCTCCTTTTTTGTAGTAGTGTTCCTTTCTCTCAACTGAAATTCCATCTCTGGATCAAAGGCATTTGGGTAGTGTAAGAGAGCTAAACCAGGAGGAGGTTTTATATTAGCAGACATTGAATTGTAAACTTGATTGAATCTGGCTGAAAAGTGTTGCACTGTTTCTCCTGGTTGTCTTTTCAAATGATCACACTCTTATAAAATAAGAAAAATATTTCTCTTTGTCTCCCATCTACCAAGGAAGACTTCTACAAACTGATGAAAATTGGAGATGCTTACAGCTAACAAAATTTTGAACCATTCCTTAGCTCTATCTTCCAAAGATATAGGAAAACGTCTGATGAAGACATCATTTTCCTCAACCTCAAAAAGATGAATAAAATTATCGAAACCCTGAATGTGTTTCTTAATAGTGATGTTACCATATTATCCATCAAACCTGGGAAAATATTGTAATAATTTGCAGGGAAATCATCAAGTATAGGAGGTAAGACAAGGGGCTTATATCTATCTGGAATATTTACAGGTGTAGGAGTATGTACAAGGACTGTAAAACTAGGATTGATCTCTTGAGGCTCATTAGGTTGAATTTGATCTACATAAGTTTCCACAGTATGGTCTTGGCCGGGATCATAAAAAGAGAAGAAATGATGAAAAATAAAACCTATCATGTCTTGGATAAAATTCCAACTTGCATACTTGAGCTTTTCAGATTGCCTTGTCATGTTTCAAGTTCTTCCTCCAGTGGAGTTTTTGAAACTGATTGGAGTTGATTGGAGTCGCTAGTTGGGTGATTCATCCTTATTGTGTCTGATCATTGTCCACCATCAGTAATCAGATCTGGAACTTGATACACTTTTCTAAGGAACATTCCCCAATATGGTCGCCGCTATGTTATCACTCCATAATTTCTCAGACTGAGAAAGAAATTGACAGAGGTAACCACAAACCACTCTGGAGTCTAGGATCTAGTCCACCTATACCAAGAGAGGGCTCTCTCTATTAGTTTTAGCTTTGTTTTAAAGAAGATATTAGGATAGCTATCTAGTTCAGGGTTTTGATTTAAATAATTAGGTAGGAACAAAGAAGAAGAACCATTGGAATATGGACTCACAACAACATATTGATCAAATCCAATTTCTGTAAGGTTAATATGCAGGGCAAGGTAGTCAAAAAATTGGATCTCAGAGTTTTAAATGAAAGGAGGAATAGGAGATAGGAAACAAAATAAATAACAGATGGAGAGCAATTAAGAATTCTCCACCTGTATCTCAGAGGAAAACATAGAAATTATCAACAGCCAGAATAGAGTGTCTAATTCAACAAATTCTATTCTTTTAATTCTTGAAGAAAATTCAGACAGAAATGTGATTGTGAAGACATGAAAAAAAATTACATAAGAAAATACATCACCAAGGTATTTGACACAAGAATCCCGCGTTTGTGTTATTTGGAAAAATATGCTCACTATGAGATACATTAGAATGTTGGTCTTCTACTTCTCAAATTCCAAACTAACCAACACTCTTTATATAGAAAAATTCTCATCCGAGATCAAGAGGTTGAAATCAACAACCTGGCCAAAAATAGAAACAATTTCCTCAAAGTTCTAAATTGTTTACCATGAAAAAAGGGTTAAACTGTTGAAAATAGGAGTTGAGTCAGACGCTTGTATCTCCCAAAATATGACAGTTGTGCGAAAACTGAAATAGGTTCTTATATATGAGCCCTTCTCGAGTAAACATCTCTCTTGGGTTTTTCAAATTCATCTCCAACTTTACAAAACATCTATCGCAAAAACATGACAAAAACAAGAAAAATGGAAGACTGAAAAATAGTGCTCAGAGATGGCTTTGATTATCTCAATTCTTGATACCTATGTAAAAACTGAGAGAGGTTATTGAATTTCATCCCGTTGCGGAGAAAATAGTCTCTCGGTTTTTCAAAATGAGCCCCTTTTTACCCATAATCAACCTCAGAAGATAACTGGTCAAAACTTGCGAAAAATGGTTTTTTTCGGGAGAAAGGTGGTATTCCGGAGGGGGGGGGTTGGTCAATGGTTTTAGGGAGGGGGTTCTGAAATCCTGTAGAGGTGACAGGTGGCCAGGGTGGTTTCACTTTTCAGACCCCCTTGGTTGAGTGATGTAAGGGGGGTCCGAAATATGGAAAGGTGAGTGCTTTAAACTTAGGATATGTTTTTTTTAGTTTTTATTTAATTTGTTTTGAGTTTTTATTTATTTATTATATTTTTGTTTTATTGTTTTATATTGTTTTGATTTATTATTTATGTAGTATATGTATTTTTATTTTTTTTTTATTTTAATTTTTTAATAATTATTAGTTATTAATATTTTTTTATATTTAAATATCTTATTAATGTTTTGTATTAAAATAATATTTGTTTAATTTCAATTTAATATTGCACTAGCCTAATTTCTAACTTAAACAAGCTAACCTAACTACTAATTATTAAAATTATTAATTTAATTAGTTATTAAACTAACTAATATTTTATTTAATTAGTTATAAAACTAATTAATATTTTATTTAATTAAGATATGTTTTTTTAGTTTTTATTTAATTTTATTTAATTTATTATATTTTTGTTTTACGTTTTTTTCGTAAGTTAGTTAATATATTAGAACCTTCTTGAGAAAATTACGAACCTGTTGTCTTGTGTGTCAACAGTGCCCAGCTGGGAAACCACTGTTGGCACGATTCTGAGAAAGAGTGACACTTGTTCCAAAAAAAAGTGTGACACTTGACCAAAAAGAGACTTTGTTTGTCATGCAAAAATTGCAGTGCCACGCAGGGCAACGCGATGTTTGAAAGATAATCTATACAAGCGGAAAAAAAAATACAAAGCCTCGTAGGGCGAAGGTTGTCTGTAAACTGCGTTGAACTAGACATGGATAGCTTTAAAAAAAAGAACTAAAAAAACTTAAACAGAAGAGCTCTAGAAACTTGGACCAAATTTTGGGCCTGCAAAGGCCTGGGTTTTCTTCATCTTTCCCTTGTCGCGACCTGCAATTGCCTTCTGGAGATCCTAGAGAAAGGACACCAAGTTGTCCACCCTGCTCCACCACCTTGCCTCTCTCTTCTGGAAATCCCTGAGGGCTACTTTGACGTCCTCCCATCCTTTGGTCAATTCACGCAGGGAGGCTATGATTTTCCCTCGGTTTGTGCATTTGTCACAAGTGAAACAAGGCCTGGAGTTGGGCGGGGTGGAGGGAGCGGAGGTGGCTTCATCGAGGTGGCGAGGTGGGGTTGCAAGAGGAGGCGGTCGATGAGGTGGGGAGGCTGGAGGAGGCGGTCGACGTGGTGGGGAGGGGGGGGCAGGTGCATAACCCAAAGAATTTCCCATGGTGTCAAACCATTCTACCCTATAGCCATAAGGATTTGAAAGTGGTGATAGGTCTTGGGAAGCTTCAAGAATTGGCTCAGCAGGAGCAGGTGCTATGATGGGAGCCAAGACAAGTAGGTCTGCTTCGCAAATTGGCTCTGCAGGAGCAGGAGCGAATGGGGTATCAAGAGTAATGAGAGGTGTAGGAGAGCATTAAAATCTGGAGTATGGTGAGAGTGGGGCATTTCCTTTCCCTTAGAAGCGTACTAGGTGGCTCCTCGCCTTGGCTTACATCGCAGATGGGGCATGGAGAGGGGGGAGGCTATCTCGGTGTAGAGGACGCAGAGTCGAGTGACCAGGGAGCTCTAGATATGGAGAGGGAGATCTCTAAGGTTCGAGAGAGGGAGAATGATCCCGTGCTTGGAGGATGGGGCACAAAAAC
>ML802247.1:16181-59157 GCA_009831015.1 Picea engelmannii
ATATTTCCACGAAAAACCCCATCTGGGGGCCGATATTTGGTGTTATATATTTCTCTACAAGCTATCACAAAGGGATGAGAGGAGGTGGAGGAGGGTGACAATGAAAAGTCCCCTTCCTTCAGATCAACACCATGATTTTCCAGCAAGTCGGCCACTTGGTTGGCCGATCTTCTGACGTGGGAAGGTGAGATTAACCAATTAGGTTGAAGAATGGATTTGATTCTGAGGAGTCCATTCATAAGTCTCCAGCTGGGGGAGATTTTTTCCGGGTCTGCCCCATGCAAGAGATGACCGAGGAGATGGATGAAAATTTGTGAATCTCCTTCAGCAATGATGGGGAAGAGCTCATGATCTTTATCTTCTTGTAGAACTATGAGGAGTCCCCATATTTCCACTGCGTTGTTGGTGTTGCACCCCAGGTTTCCCGCTACAATGTGGAGGATTTCTCCTTTGGTGTTGTGGATGACTGCTCCATAGCCTGCCGGTCTTGGATTTCCTTTGGAGGCTCCATTGAAATTCAATTTATGGTACCCTATTTCTGGTGTATCCCATTTTGTGGGGCTAGACTTGCGGTGTTCTTTGTTGTCCAGGAAGGTTGGGAAGGAGTATAATTTAAGTTGACAGTCGTCAAGGATGATGCTCTCATTTGCTGGGAAATTCCATTCCTGGTCAGTCCAGGGGTGGAGAAGGAGTGTTTCTTTGATGTTGGAGTGAATAATGGCCCAAACCTCCTGCCAGTTTTTTGTGACTGATTTGAAGATACGACGATTCCTTTCCTTCCAAATTTTCTAGAGGATGAAGCCTGGTAAGAGTTGCCAATTTTATTGAGGATAGGGGATTCGAAAATTGAGGCGCGCCATCCTGCTAAAGTTTCATGTATGCCTATACAATTTATGTCTGTGGTTCTCATGAGGCTAGTTCCATGATCCCAAATATTTGAACTGTAGGAACAACGATTTAGGAGGTGATTTTTCATTTCTTCCTCTGAACCACATAGATGACACCAAGAAGGGCCAATTAATCCCCTTTTCCTTAAGTTATCCCATGTGAGAATGTTGTTGTGGGAAGTTAGCTAGAGGAAAGTGTTGATTTTTGGCCAAGAATTTGTTTCCCAAATTTTCCTCCAGACTTCCTCTATTGGTAGTGAACCATGTCCCGCTTTGAGTTGGTAAGCCTCCTAAATGTTGAAAGTTCATGTGGAAGTATGTCCCCATTTGAGGATGTTGTTCCCCTATTGGTTTATAATTTTCCTTGTGTCCAGATGAGCCAACAATGGTTGGATGTTTATTTCATTGGGGATGTTCAAGGCCTCGTGGGTGTTTTTCCAGGTGCACCAGATATCACCATTTCATGCTAGGTTCCAATAATCTTCTACTTTAATAAGCTATGCTTATTTCATGTGGGAGATGAGGGTGCTCATTATTGGATCCATTTGTAGGGCTGGGAGTTGTTTCCAAGAGTCACTCCAGAAGAGGGCTGAAGTTCCTCTTTGAAGTTCCTAGAAAGAGTGGTCTGTAATGAGTCCCCTGTTGTTTCTGGCTACATTCTAGATGAGTGAGCCTGGGCATTGCCCATTCCATCTGATGAGTTCTCTTTTAGGGTTGTGGGGGTATATTTTTTCCTCCAAAGGTGGTCCCACAGGTTGTGGGGTCTCTTTAACCATCTCCACCAAATTTTCTCACTGAGGATCTTGTTGAGGAGGGTGGGGTCTCTGAGGCCTATCCCCCCTACTTTCTTTGGTTTACATACTTTTTTCCAGCTTACAAGGGTTATTTTGTTTCCTTCTTTAGTGCCCTGCCAAATAAATTTATATTGTATGTTTCTCAGGGTAGTGAGGATGAAGTTTAGAGCTGCCATGGATGAGAAGGAATATACCGATAGATCTTGAAGTATAGACTTAAGGAGGATGAGGCGGCCAGGCAGATTGAGGGATCGGAAGGTCCACAATGAGAGACGTTTGCGGAATTTGGAGAGAAGGGACTCCCACGATAGATTTATTAGAGGGTTATCTATAAGGGCGATTCCTAGATAGGTGGAAGGAAGGGTACTATGAGTGAAACCTAGTAGAAGCATGAGATGGTTTTGGATCTCTGGAGGCGTATTGGAAAAGAAGACCTATGATTTGGAAAGGTTCACCTCCATGTCCACGGCTTTGCATAAGAGTGTGATGAAGGATTTGATGCAGGTGGCTTCTTTAGCTATGGGCACTCCCATTAAGAGGAGATCATCTACGAACTAACTATGTGAAATGGGGAGCGAGAATTCATGGGGGGTGAGACCGGAGAGGGATTGATCTGAAATGGATGCTTTTATGGTGCGGCTGAGTCCTTCCGCCATGATAATGAAGAGGAAGGGGGAGAGAAGGTCCCCTTGTCTTATGCCTCTGTTAGGAGAGAAAGGTCTTGAGGGAACGCCATTGATCAGGATGGAAAACAAGGCTAAAGAGGTGAGGTTGATTATCAAGGAGATCCAATTGGGTTCAAAACCAAAGGCAAGGAGAGTAGATTTTAAGTAACTCCAACTTAATTTATCAAAGGCTTTTGAGAGATCTAGTTTTAGGAGCATACATGGGGATTTTGTCAAGTGGAGTGAGTGGATTAATTCATGTGCCAAGATGGCACTGTCCAAAATTTTCCTGCCTTCCACATACCTGGATTTTTCCTACGAAATTATGAACGGTAAAATAGGTTTGAGACGAGTAGCGAAGATCTTGGTGAGGATTTTGTAGATGACGTTGGCGAGGGTAATGGGTTGAAAATGCGAGGGGGAAGTGATGTGGTTTTCCTTGGGAATGAGTGTGAAGAAGGTGGAATTGAGGGCTTGGAGGACTTGTCCCGATCTTCTTGAGTGCTCGATTATTTCCCATACATCTGTTCGGATGATGCTCCAGTAGTGGTGGAAGAAATTTGGAGTGAACCCGTCCGACCCTCTTGAGTTATTGGTCTCATTAGGGCCTCATTCTACTCTTTGGTGACCTGCTTGGTAATGTTCTTGAGGATGGTCTCGATTGCATGGGACCGATCTACAGGGGGTTCTGAGAGAAGGTTTTTATAGTAGGAGAGCATTTCCTTTTCAATGTCAGCGTGCTATTGAATTTCCATTCCTTGATCTGAGACTAGGTGAGTAATGCGATTTGATTGGCGCCTCTAGATCATGGATATGTGGAAGAATTTCGTATTTATTTCACCCTCTTTTAACCATTGGATTCGATATTTTTGTCTCCAAAGGATTTCCTCCTACTCCCTTCTTTTAGCCAACTGGTTATTCAGATGGGTTTCCTAGTGCTTGAGGGAGTTTGTGATGTCGTGCTTTCTGATTTGCTGTTGGAGGCTTTGAATTTGTTGGTTGAGGTTATCTTGTGCTTGAAATATGTTGCGGAAGGTGGATTTGTTCCAAGATTTTAGATGTTGTTTAAGATTTTTAAGTCGTTGTTGGAATCTGTACATGGGAGTCCCTGTATGGATAGTTGCCTCTTTCCACCATGACTTGATATTAGTTTGGAATTCTGGGTGTGTCAACTAGAATTTCTCAAAGCGAAATGGATTTCTGCCAGGAGTGTCTCTTATGTTGATACTGAGGAGGATCGACCAGTGATCTAAGCCCAGAGAGTCAACGTTCGTGGCTTTCTAGGCTATTCCATTCAGCATTATGGCTTCTGAGATGATGAAGCGGTCGAGTCTACAGGAGACCTGTTGCACCCCCGAGTGCCTATTGGACCATGTGAAGGTTTTTTGTTTGTACTGACATCTATAAGATTCTGGGATCCTATGAAGCGATTGAAGTGCTAGCTGTCACTTCCCAGAGTGCATGTGCCCCCCTTTTTTTCCTCCAAGCCTATTATTATGTTGAAGTCTCCCCCGAGAATCCACATGTGGGGGTTGATGTGATCGGTTAACCAATCCAAGTGATTGAGGAAGGATTCCTTGTCTCCTGGTTTAGTGAGGCCATATACATTTGTAATGTAACCAAGTTTGTTCAAGCCAATGAGGCAAAAAGATGCAGTGATGGTCCGTTTGGAGGTGAAGAATCCATCCAGCAGAACTATGGATGGATTCCAAAGCATCGCTAGACCTCTCCCAACACCCTTGGAATCGATTACCATGTGATAGGCTTGCTTCTATCATTTTTGAAGCATAGAAGAGGCCTCCTCTCCCGCACATTTGTTTTCCTACGATATGAGAATATTTGGTTGATCTTTCTTGATTCTCTCTCGGAGCATATCTTGTTTGTTTTTGGCATTCAGGCCCCTTATATTCCATGATAGAATCTTCATGAGGATGATGGGGGTTGGAGAGGTGGGAAGTTGTCTAAGATCAGTATCTGACCCAAGTTGATGAGGAAGTTCCTGACCTCTTGAGTTAGTTGATGCTTCGGTTTTCAGCCTCTTTTTTTCTCATCCTTTGTAGGTTTGATTGGATCCTTTGTTGTTCCCTTTTGAATTCCAAGGTTTGTATTGGATCGGTCTGATCCTCCTGTCGAGGAATCAAGAAATACTTTATGCACTTTACGCAACTGGTCTGGTGGTATGGTGTATAATTGTTTCTTACGATAAGTTTGCTCCAAGTGTGCCATATCAATGCCTGCTAGCTCCTGATCTTCCAGGTCTGTGTCTGGATCACCTATTTCCAGACGAAGTGTGGCGAGAAGGGATGCATCAGAGGGTGGTGGTTGAGAGGGATCTAGGCCTCAATGATCGGGATTTGTTGTGATTTGGAATTTAGCAGGGTCGGTCCGTGGTGTCGTTGAGGAGGATGGTATGTCTGCTGGGGTTTGTAGGACCTCAAAGGAGTTTTTGATTAGGGGTCCAGGGGGGGAATGGGGGGTGCCTTTTTGACTTCATGTCTTTTCTTTCCTGTGACATGGATGAAATCATCCTTGGATTTGTTGGGGTCTTCCACAAAGGGTTTGGTGGGATTATTTAAAGGGAATTCATGGAAGAGGTGTCCTTCCTCATGGCATTTTTTGCAGCGAAAGGGGATGTGCTCATAGTCGAGTGTTTGGGATCGTTCATCATCCTAGTAATCTAGAGTGATGGCTCCTGGAGGGGTTTGGATATATTCAAGTAAACACATATATGAGCGTAGGTTGTGTACCTCCTTTGTTTTGTTGCTTCTGAAGCCTTGACGTACATGCCGATGGTGTTGTTGATTCCCACAAGGATCTCTTCTAGCCAAACTTCCTGTGGGAGCGAGTAGAGTCTCATCCATACCGGTGCATGCGTGAAGTCTTCCTTTCTTGGGCTGAATCGTTTTGTCCAGAAGTGGAGGAAGAGGTTGGCCTAGTTGTATAAATAAGGTCCTCCTTCAAAGATCTAATTTCTGTCTTCCAGATTATGCAAGATGATGGTAAAAAATCCTTTTGATCCAAGTTGTAGGTCATAGTGGCCTTTGGGCTTCCACCAGTGCTGGATCCATTTGATTAGATATTTTTCCAAGGGCCATAGCCCTAAAAAATTTCCTATCAGAGTGAAACCCCTCAGGTATTTTTTTTGGTCCTCTATTCTGGGAGAGCTGATAATGTATTTTGGAGCGATCGGGGCTTGTGGAATGCATTTGCCTCGTTCCCAGGTGCGACTGGTTTTGGTGTGGTTTGCGTATGGATCAATGTCCATTGGATTTTCCTTCGCCATCTCTTCCTCCATTAGAATCTTTTGCATGCTTTTCGAGAGTTCAAAGGTCGGTCTTTTCGTGTCGTAGGAGTCGTGCTCCTTAGCGGTGACATAACTGTAGGAGGGGGCCTAGGGATGCCCTCCCTCGCCCTCCATGGGCACAGTAGCTGAGAGAGGCAGTGCACGTCTGGTTCAAGGTGTATAACCCTAGCGGATTATTTTACATCCACATGTTTTATGTTTTGTTTTATTGTTTTATATTGTTTTGCTTTATTATTTATGTTTTTCTAGTTTTTATTTAATTAGGATATGTTTTTTTTGTTTTTATTTAATTTGTTTTTTTGTTTTATTTTATATATTATATTTTTGTTTTACGTTTTTTTTTATTGGTTTATATTTTTTTGCTTTATTATTTATGTGTTTTATATATTTTTATTTGTTTGTATTTTAATTTTTTAATAATTATTAGTTATTAATATTTTTTGTATTTAAATATTTTATTAATGTTTTGTATTAAATTAATATTTGTTTAATTTCAATTTAATATTGCACTAACCTATTTTCTAACTTAAACAAACTAACCTAACTACTAATTATTAAAATTATTAATTTAATCAGTTATTAAACTAAATAATATTTTATTTAATTATTTATCATGGGTTATCTAACTTTGTTTTATTTAGGGAAGAATGGTGAGAGATCAATGAAGTGGATGGATGGAAAGGGGATTAAAGGCACGGAAATAGATGGGTTGGAAAGGATAAGTGGATGATGTAGCATGAAGATGAGTGAAGGATGATGCAAAATGGAGGGGGAAGCGAGGCGAGTCAGCAAGCCAATATCTTCATCATGAGACCAACGAATGATATCTAAATCATCAGTTTCCCTATAATTATAGGACCCTAACACCTCGCATGAAGGTGGTTCCTCAAATGTTTATATGATGGGATTAGATATTTTTTGTGGACCATGGCCTATGATTATGGTAACCCTGAGTCTGCCTCTAAAGGTAAGGAGTCCTCTGATCCACATAACTCTATTCACACAGAGAAAAATTGGGAGATGTAATTCCTTTCATACCTAAGGGTGTGCTTAAACATTCTTCATGCAATCGTAATGCTATGGATTCTCAAAATTATTCCATTGTTAAACATTTGGACCAAACTTTGTGTGTGATGTCGGCATTGGAAGTACTTCAAAGTTTCCCTTCGCAATGGACTTCATTGTTGTCTTCTCTCAGAGCTACAAAATCCTCTAACTCTCTAAACATCACACTTGACAATTTAAATATCAAGTCTCATCTTCCCTATCATGTTTCCTTTAAGTTCCAAGTAGTGTACCCCATGAAAACGATCTTTCAGAAAATAGTTGATGAAGGCACTTCGATGTGTGTCATATCTTTATCACGTTGACAAGATATTGGTTCACCAAAGTACTTACTGTCATCTCCTATGTTGCTTACTATGTTTGATGGAAATTATTTTAGACTGCATGGGATTATCCCCTCCTTGCCCATCCATTTGTGGGGAAAAACCATTTCAATGAAGTGGAAGTAGTCAACGCCCTGCTCGAATGCAACCTCTTGTTAGGGAGCAGTTGGACTTATGCTATGCCAATTTTCATATCCTTAATTTTATAAGTTCTATGTTTCCCTAATGAAGGGAAAATCGTTACAATCGACCAAATGTGTTCACGTGTCCTAACTCAACAACATCAACAAGATCCATAGTCTCGTTGATTCAAAACTCTCAAATCGAAACTGAGAGCATTGGTTTTGGTTTGTATCGTTATTTTATGGGAACATTCAACTTCTCAACACTGATATCATATATTAACATTGTTCGATATTTCTATCAGAAGTCAATCTTTTCAATCCCCATTTCTTAGGTGAGTTCTTTTCAAACATCCTACTTCGAGGATCCTTGGATTTTACCCTCTCCATCCGCTTCAGTGGAAGGGATTGCACATGCAGAGATGGAGATGACACTATCTGCAGTTGAAATAACCTACTAAGCAATTCAATAGGATACTGCAAATATTGATCCTACTCCTTCCTGGAAAAAATAGGTGGATTATTTTTCAGAGTCCGTTTGGGCCCTGAATTCTTCTAACTCACATGATTGCCTTGATACTATTTTTCCTTCCAACAAGGCTATCCTTAAAGAAATGACTAGGCCCGAAAAACCCTGGGATGACTTACACCATAGGTCCTACTTCCTCCTAGAGCTTAGTAAGGTTGAGAAGGGAGAATTCTGATTGACTTTGACTGGAGGTGATGATCTTCCTATGAAACCATGAAATAATCATGGTGTGTATGTTGAGGGAAACATGGATAATATTTTAGAAATAATTCCAATCAACATCTCTCGAACCCCTGACATTGTGGAAAATATGTTCATTGACATGGGCTACTATTTTGAGGAGGTCTGCACATACACTACCCTATTCAAGGAATTTTGTGATGTAATTTCCTAGTATTATGAAGAAATGTAGGGAATAGACCCTCAAATCATCAAACATGAGATAAGAACATACGAAAATGCCAAACCTGTTTGACAAAAGTTATCACTAGTTAACCCCAGAAAGGCAACGATGATTAAGGAAAAGGTAGAGAAATTTCCTAAGGATGGCTTCATCTATTCAATTCCCCTTACATAATGGGTTTCAGCTCCCATTTTGGTTGATAAGAAGCAAGGAATCATTTATGTTTGCATGGATTTCTAGGATGTGAATAAGGATTGTCCAAAGGACAACTTTCCCACACCATTTATTGATCAGATCATTAATGAGTGTGAGAGAAGCGGGATCTTTTCTTTAATGGAGAGATTTTATGGCTATAAACACATCTAGATCTAGCTTGAGGACCAACATAAGATGGAATTTATATGTCCTTGGGGTACATTTTCCTATCAAAAGATGTCTTTTGGTCTTAAAAATGTTGGAGCTATGTTTCAGTGGGCTATGTCATTTTCCTTTCATGATCTCAAGCATATTTTTGAATTTTATTTTGATGAACTTGTCAATTGCTATCATATGAGAGAAAATCATCCAATTCATTTTTGGCTTGTTTTTTAGAGATGTCGGTATTATTGTGTTCGCCTGAATCCTAATAAGTGCATCTTTTGTGTTTTCTTAGGGAATATTTTAGTCGTTATTATTTCCAATAAGGGGATCGTGGTCAATAATTTAAAGGTTGAGGAAATACATCAGTTGCCTCCCCCGCAAAATATTCGATAGCATCAAAGTTTGTAAGGAAAATCTAATTTCCTTCATTGGTTTATCGCTAAATATGCTGACATCACCAAGGGATTCATGTGCTTGTTGAATAAGGGGGTCCCTTTTATCTGGAATGAATTTTCACAATGATCGTTCAACATGCTAAATAAAAATCTTGTTTCTGCCCCATTGCTTAGTCCCCTGAACTACAAAAAATATTTCTTGTTATATATTGCAGCATCCAAATCTATTGTTGGCATGGTTCTAGTTCATGAAGATGATGCACTCTAGGAGCACATCATTTACTACCTCATTCGCAGCTTGGTGGGTCCCGAACTTAACTACTCACATGTCGAGAAGTTAGCTCTCGCAGTTATTCACACTATCCATAGGATTTAGAACTACATTTTATTGCAAAAGATTATTGTGATATCTAATGTAAATCCATTCCAATATATCCTAACTCAACGCATTTTTGGGGGAAAATATAATAAATGAATTTTCATATTGCAGGAGTTTGAATTGGAATTCATTTTGTCCAAGTCCAAAAAGTTTTTAGTATTTTCCAAGATTATGTCAGAGTTTCCTGGGGAGGATAATGGCACCATTATCAAAAACTCATTTCCCGATGAGTATATTTTCCTAATCTCTTCCAATGACCCTTGGTATGGGGACATCCTCGTATATATCCAAACTTTGAAGTTCTCTTCACATTATTCATGAGATGAGTAGCAATGTGTTTTCCATCATGCAAATAATTATCTCATCATCATTGACACTCTGTATCACTAGGGGGTTGATTTGATTTTCCGTTGTTTCTTAACTCATGAAGAAGAAGCGAGTGTCCTTAATGGTTTCCACAGTGGAGCATGTGATGTTCACCCTTCTGGGTTCAAGACAACCCAAAAAATTATGCGCATCAAATAATTTTGGCCGATGATCTTCAAATATTGTATCGAGGTGGTCAAGAAGTGTCACCTTTGTCAAGTGTTTTCTCAAAAACTGTGGGCACATCCTACTCCTTCATTTATGGTTATTTCCATCGACCCCATCACCAAGTGGGGGGTATATTTCACGACATGCAACCCAACCTCAGCTATGGGGAATTGATAGGTTATCGTGGTTGTTGACTACTTTACAAAGTGGGAGGAGGCCATGTTAACATTTGAAAATAACTGTGAGAATGCAACGATTTTCATATTCAATCAAGTCATTCCAAACAATAGATTGTCACCGATCATGGTAGTCACTTCCATAACTGAATGATGTCAGATATAACATCAAAGTTAGGTTTCAAGGAGGAGCATTTGTATCCTTAATACCCTCATGTGAACAATAAAGTAGAGGCTATTAATAAGTCCCTCAAGACCATCCTTCAATGGACTATTGTTGGCATAGGGGCAGACCCAGGGTTCAATGCTACAACAATGCACCAACAAAACCCTAACTATCGGATCTTTTGGCAACACCTATGAAGCAGATGAAGTCTCACTCGAGGTAGAGGAAGGGGTGGTTGCAGGACTCAGGTGTCTGTACCCTTAGTTGGGACACACATCTTTGATTGGAATACTTAACAGAGTACTCATCAGTTAACATTCATCAATATCCAGTTCTTAGTTACAACGCAGTTAAACCCTACTTACAAAGCATCGCAGTATTCAACCAGATATAGCATCTAACAACACTTAGAATGAAAGATCAGATCCTAACAAATTTAGACACTGAGAATATGTATGCAATTCAGATCTAACATCCATATACATGATTAAGCACAAAGCATCAACAGATCTATCTATCTATAGCAAAGCACTAAGCACATTAACATATAAGCACATCAACACATTGCACAAAGTAGAGCGACACAACATATACATGGTTCACCCCCACCCTGGGGCTATGCCCACCAACTCTTTATCTTCTTTATTAGATTTTGTTAATCAGTTACATTCACAGAGCCTAAAAAACCCTACTCCGCATATGACAGGAGATTTGCGCGCACCTCACCAGATCCTCCTTCCCTAAGCTAGGATACAACACTAAGCCTTCTACACTCACTTGCACTCATCTCTGCAAGCTTCACATAGTATGCACAGAGAACTTACAATTCTTTGATCACATAGATCGATCACTAGAACTTAGTACATTGGCCTAACATCACATAGATTCCCCCCTCCTTACATTGCCTAGACATCTATTTATACTTTACAAAATAGGCTTAAACATGGGTAAACCCATGGGCCAACATCCCCATACCCGTTACATAATCCCAAATCCTAAAAAGGACCCAAAAAGGGGCCGATATCCCGTGATCTCTACTTTGTTTTTCACTCCGCCTTCGACAGGCTATCGAAGTCTCAAAATAGGTCAAACTTGACCAAGGATCGCCCAAAACTTGGTCAAGGGCCAACATGCCCCCAACACTCACCTGTGACTCATCCTGAGTCACTCTGGCCTAGGTAGTTCTTCTTCAAAATCCTCGAGCTGCTTCAAATTGTTGTTGTGCCACAACCTCCTGTTCAGTGAACTCTTGGATGACTACATCGTTGACAAGTCCCTCCAGGCGTTGTTTAGCTGCAGTGACAACCTACTCCATCTACTCCTAGGACTTCAACCTTTGTGAATAATTGGTAAGCCTTATCTTGTACAGGTTGGATCCTATGAGTTACTTCCATAACTCTGCTCTGGATAGTGTGAATCTGGTGTTGGGCGGTGTGTTGCTCTTGGGATCGCTTCATTCTTTCCACAACTAACAGGGGCTTCAACTGCGCTTGTATTGTCTCTACTTGCTACTTTTCTTCCTGGAGCTATGCCTCTGGTTCCTGCAATTTTGGGTTCTCAGTGAATTTATCATATGTCTGGGCAATGTGATTACTCAGCTACTTGCATTCCATGGAAAGGGCCTATATTCTTTCAAATACGCTTCGAGTGGTTGCTTCTCTTTGATCCCTTACATACTGCGGAGTCTCAGGCACTATGAGGAGCTTTAAGTCTGCTATGTGTTGTTGTAGCTATTGAATAGCTTCTGCGAGATGCTCTATTTCCTGCATGACTTGGTCCTCTACCTTTATTTCTAAGACTGTCACAGAGCGAAGTTCTTTGTTGACCGCTTCTTTCACTTCAAGTTGCTCCATGAGAAGTTGTTCTTTTTCTTGCTGCATCTGTGCTTTTTCTTCATCAAACTTCACTTGGAGAGAAATCTTTTCCTTTTCTGTAGTGTTGTGTTGTTCTACAAGTACACCTTACACTTGCTTCAAGGCCTGGGTGGCTTGTTTTGTTTCTTCTTGTGCTCGTCGAAGGCGAGCTTTGAGTGTATCGGCTAGTCTATGGAGTTGGGCTAGCTCATCTCCCAACTCTGGTTCTCTCAATGGCATGGGCGCAGTGGAGACTACGCGGATAGAATGAAGGGCCTATTGTACCCCTCGAAGTTCGAATCCAATTCTATCATACATTTCTTCCTGCTTGGCTTCTTGTTTCTCTACTATTTCCAGTGAAGCGTCGTTCAGGGCTACTATGATGAAGTCAAAATCATCGGAGGTGAGGGCAGTCTTCATCTTGGTCATCGTGGCTTTCGATTTCTTCTGGGAAGATGGTTTTAGGGGGGAAACCTTCCTCTTATTCAAGGGGTCAACCTCATCTCTGGGTGGTGTTACTTCTCTTGGCTTTTTTTCATCTTTTACTTCGTCATCACCTCCTCGTTCAGGTAACATTGAAGCAGTCTTTCTTGAGTTGCTGCTTAAATTTTGGACCTCCTCAGTCTTCTTGGGTGTATTATGTTCTTTATGAGTGTCCTCTGGGATGTCAAGATCAAATATCTCTACAGGGTTGGTGGAGATAAGGAGGTCAATAGACCATTCCTTAGTTATCTCCTTAAGGTATTCTTCTGTAAGTTTATAATATGACTGGAGATGCTCTTTATGTTCATCTTCTCGCGTTGTAATGTAGATGTTGTGCTGATATGCGTTGAACATCATCAGGGGTCGGAACCTCTATAAGGTGTTTGGAGTCATGCGAGGATCGACTTTGATGGCTCTCTTTAGCTGGAGGTAATATGTATGAAAAACAACATTCGACTGCCACTGTTTGTTCATATCACTCGAATACCAAAGGGTAGCAAACTTCGCAGCAAGTGGTTCGAATGAATCTATGTCTGGGAATGTCACACCTTCCGACATCTCCCAGGAAACAAATGTAATGAGGATTAGGAGCTAGCTGAAATGAAATTCATAACCCTGATCATGTGCTTCTCGAAATTCTAGTTCCAATTGGTTAACTAGGTACTTCACCCAGTTCATCTGTAGGCCTTCCACAGACTTCCCCGCAAGGTCAACGACAAAGCCAGTGACCTGCATAGGTTGGTTCTTCCTTACTAACTTTTCTAGCTATCAGTTGACATGCTAGGCGCAATGTGCCACTCTGGATGGAATATACATTGTAGCCTCTTGTTCCCTTCTCCACATCGCCATATGTATCCTTGATCTTCTGTGCTAGCACACGATCTACAACTTTTCCTGTATAAAAATCCCATGGGTCGGGTCCTTGCATACTCAATCCATTGATCCTGTGGATCAACTTTGGGTAAACTGTAATATGTCGTTCTAGCCATAAGTAGCTGCCATGGTAACATGACAGTAGCAACTTGACACATGCGTTGACTTCCTAGTGTCTTCCGAAGTGTGGGATCTTCATGACATTTAGCAAGGTGGACTGCATGAGATTCATTGTCCAAGACTGGGGAATTATATTTGAATTCTTTCCCTTTGTTCTGGTTAGGTATTTGTACGGGGCGAGCATACCATAGATCTTGCGATCTCCGAGGTTGAAGTCGTTGAACTTCAATGCTGTGATCTTATCCTGCTGTGTGTGAACTGTGCATATCCCCTTCGGGAGGTCTACATTGACCATGGTGTACTCTAAATCTCTTGGCACACTATCATGATTCTCTACGCTAGCCAAAGGTGGGATGTAATCGGGCAATATGGTTGGAATCGGCTTCGCATTTGCTAGGTCGTCTTTGTGCTTGGTTCTCTTTTCTACTGAGGGTCGGGATGATCTATCTCCATGAGAAGTCGACAGAGAGGCTTGCAGTCCTCTCGTTGATGACTCTTGTATACCTATAGACATTGACATTACTCGTTCAGTCATGAGGTTGATGAGAAATTCTTCGACAACTTTCTCTGCAACACTGAACTCGTCCGACATACACGCTCGGGGTTGGAAATCTCATGTTCGAGGAGTAATTTAGACACTACAATGGGATAGATGACAATAACACAATGATCATTGTGTAAAATCACAAGTCTGTGGGCTCATATTCATAGTTAGAAAAAGTGTTCTTGGTGCATGGCGCGATGGGATAAATAGATGACTTGGCAACTGATCTCTTTCAATGGGTGAGAAGCCTTCATTAACTATGTTCTATCCGTTATGGTGCAGTCCAACGGTCTGGTGGTGAACCATAAATTCCTTTCTACCCGTTCGGAGGGTCGGCCTATTGGTTATATTGTTCCGAACAACTATATTTCTTCACTCTGGTGAAGTGCCATGTGGCGTTGTTCTGTTATCCCGACGAAGCTCCAATTTTGCAATTTTTTTCTCTGCAAAGTTCCCTCTGGAACCTTATGTAACTTTTCGATCTTAGCTCTCTTCTTACTTATCTTTTTGTCCTTCTTTCCAGTGAGATTTGTATCGGTATTCCTTTTTCCATTTTGATTCTTATTTGCATTTGGCATAGTTACTTCACGTTGTTTCACGTTGTTGAGATTCTTTCCTAAGATTCGAGGGTGATACTTATTATTTATCTGGAATAGGTACTGCAATCTTTTGTGGGTCTTCTAGTTTTCTTGCAACTTCGACATCCAGTTCTCTGGTGTTAGATAGCTTTGATCTGTTCTTTTGTTCTTCAATCAAGTGTGTGATCCTTCTAGTTATGAAATCTTTTAACTCTTGTTTCTTCTGCTCTAAAAATTATTCTTCCTCCTTCCTTCTGACTTGATCTCTTTCAATCCAAGGTTTTCCGAGAAACATAGTAAATGGAGCGTTGTCCTCAATAAATTTAACAACTTCAAATTCTTCCTCTATCGAATTTCTATTGGAATTCATAGATATCTAGGTGAGATTTCCACATAGGTCTATCAGATTTCCTCTAAATAGTCATATTCCTCCCAATGAAGGAGTCATAGCGGGCTTCCCTAAAAGTTCCCAAGTTCTTTCTATCATTATAATCACCTGTGTTTCCTCATCTAGAACACATTCAATGTCAAATTCTCCTATTCTTGCTTCTATGCATGATTTTTCTTTGAATATCTATGATAAGCTGACATGTCGGTGGTCATTCAGGGTGTCTTTTATCTGTAGTAATACTTTCTCTGATTCTTTCTAGGGTTCTGCCTTAATCATAGTTTCTGGATCTGCCTTAGGGTTTTCTTGTCTCATGTTCATTCCTTCAAGCTTAGCAATCATTCTAGAAAAATCCAATACTTCATGGTCCATAGCTTTGCAAAAAAGACAACTAGTTCTTCTCCGAGGGCACTCCTTAGCAAGGTGTCCCAGTTTTATGCAACTGTAACAGAGGGTTAATTCTCTCTTTCTTTTAAATGATTCCCATCTCTTCCTGTACTGTGCGCTAGGATCATAGTAGCTAACCTGCAAACATTTATTTCTAGGATCCTACATCCATTTGTTAGTCCAAACATTCTTTCTATGCATAGGTATAACATATCTTTCACTATTCTTATCAGATCTAAGCATGTCAAACCTTATTTCATCTATTAGTGCGCTATTTTTCAAGCTAGGACATAATCTATAAAACATACCTAGATCCATATTGTTGAATTTTTTTTTCCCACTTATCTTACTTCTACAGAGAACAAAGATTTCAGATCTAGAACTTTTCACTATTATTACCTTTATCAAAGTATAGAGCTTCCAGATCTTACCTCTTTTCTTCAGATCTGACCTCTTTTCTTAGCACAGAGATTCACAGGTCAGGTGGAATGTTGCACACTAGGGAAACATATCTATGCACAGATCTTTCACAAATTCGGGTCAGATCTTTGCACAAAGCTTCTTCTTCCTCAGTTCCTAGCAATCATAGTTTTCGGTCGAATCTTTGCACAAAGATTCTTCTTCCTTAGTTCCCAGCAATCACAGTTTCAGGTGCCGGCAATGGAACCATTTGTTGGCATAGGAGTAGACCCAGGGTTGAATGCTACAACAACGCACCAACAAAACCCTAACTACCAGCCCTTTTCGGCAACACCTGCAAAGCAGATGAAGTCTCACCCGAGGTAGAGGTAGGGGTGGTTGCAGGAATCAAGTGTCTGCAACCTTAGTTGGGACATAGATCTATGATTGGAATACTTAACATAACACTCAACAGTTAACATTAATCAATATCCAGTTCTTAGTTACAACGCAGTTAAACCTTACTTACAGAGCATCACAACATTCAACCAGATCTAGCATCTAACAACACTTAGCATGAAAGATCATATCCTAACAAATTTAGACACTGAGAATATGTATACAAGTCAGATCTAACATCCATATACATCATTAAGCACAAAGAATCAACAGATCTATCTATTTATAGAAAATCACTAAGCGCATTAACATATAAGCACATCAACACATTGCAAAAAGAAGAGAAACACAACATATACGTGGTTCACCCCCACCCTAGGGATACATCCACCAAATATTTTTCTTCTTTATTAGCTTATGTTTATAAGTTACATGCACAGAGACTAAAAACCCTACTCCACATAGGACATGAGATCTTCACGCACCTTGCCAGATCCTCCTTCCTCGAGCTAGGATACAACACTAAGCCTTCTACAGTCACTTGCACTCAGCTCTGCAATCTTCACACAATATTCATAGAGAACTTATAATCCTTTGATCACATATATCGATCACTAGCACTTAGCACATTGTCCTAACATCACATAGATTCCCCCCTCCTTACATTGCCTAGACATCTATTTATACTTTACAAAATAGGCCTAAACATGGGTAAACCCATGGGCAAACATCCCCATACCTGTTACATAATCCCAAATCCCAAAAAGGACCTAAAAACAGGCTGAGATCCCGTGATCTCTGCTTCGTCTTGCGCTTCGCCTTCGACAGGTTGTCAAAGTCTCAAAATAGGTCAAACTTGACCAAGGATCTCCCAAAACTTGGTCAAGGGACAACAACTATCAATGCAATAAAATCAAATTGACATTTGATTCTTTATATTGCATTATGGGAAAACTGAACTTTGATCAATACTATTACATTCTTTTGAGATTTCCAAATCATACATGGGGTGGATACAGTCCTGTCGATTGAATTTGAAATTCCCTCACTAAAGTTTGTTATTGAGATTCTTCTTGACGTGTTAGAGTTAGAAACATCTCTTGTTGAATTGGAGCATCTTGATGAGAAACGTCGTGATTCTTCCACAACGAATGAGGCACACAAGAAATGTTTCAAGATTCAATATGATAAGTACATCCTCTCCCACATCTTGTCTTGGTATACGATTAGGTCACAAACACATTGGGGGAAGGAAAATTTAATCTGATGTGGCATGACCCTTACATTGAGAGGAATTCCATGTGGAAAGGAGATTATGAGATGGAATATTATGAGGGTAATGTGTTGTTGGATCCTAGAAATGGGCTCTACCTAAAGAAGTACTATGCTTGAGAATTGATGCTCGGACATCTTCCTTTGTAATTATTGTATATTGGTAATATTTAGGACTGGTTTTTATTTTTTCTTTTTCTCTTCAATTTTCTTATCATCCTTCTGCTTCGTTGGAAGATGTCACAGGTGTCTTTTATTCATAGTGTTCACAAATGGTGCTAGAATTAATACTCATAACCTTTCTTCCAACTCTTAGGTGATTTGTTCTCCCATGGGCCAGTTGGCGACTTCCTGAGGCACTTGTCTTGGGCCAACGCCAAACAATGTGGCTGAGTATAGCGTCATGATCAAACTTATTAGAGACGCCATTTTTCATGATACTCAATCTCTCAAAGTTAGTCTCAATTCCAAATTGGTGGTTTCTAAGTTGAATGGTGAACACTGTGTCTGAGATCCCATGATTCTCCGACGATTTCTTTGGGTACATATTTTGTAATGTTCTTTTGATTACATTACGTATGTGCACATGTGTAGAGGTTATAATCTTGTGTTTTATTCCTGTGCTAATTATTTATTATACCGACATCCATTTCATACTTAAATACAAAATCATGCATGCGCACACACACATAAATGTATATAAATAATCATTTCACATATTTGATATAAGTAATTTTGACAAAACATGGTATATATTATTAAAGTATTCATTAAGTAAACAATTGTGGGCCGATTTTACAAAATATGGCTTATAGCCCCTAATTTATATCACTATATGATGGTACAATAAATACATAACATATATGATGCAGGACCTTCCTTGTTGTGTGTCTCATGGTAGAACACAACGATGTTGGACATACGCTGAAAATTTTGAACCTAGACCCATTTTCTCCAATGATGTGTCACTACATTTTCTCCGAAAAATCCCCAATCTGCACAATTGGGACCTGTTGAGTAAGACCATCTAGGTTCCTCTGGCTATTATGAAAAAATATGTCTACATCCCCTCTGGGATGGTCTCCAATACATCCTCTGCATCTATCACTAGGTTATATGTCTGATCATTTTGTTTTGATATATGTGCATTCAAAATATTTTTTTACAATTACGATTCATGCCAAAAATATGTTGTTTTTGGTTTACTTGTTGAGTTATGTCTTAAATAAAATACATAAATTTTTTATAACTTACAAAATCTAAAAAGTGTTACCTATATCACCATGTGTGGCATCTAGCGGTATGGGTTTGTTTGAATCCATGTTGAAGTTTATCCCCTTATATAGATAGTCGTCAATAGCTATGATATTGTGTGCCCACCAATGAGAGAAATCATCAATATCATAGGTGCTTGACAATCAAAAGCCCCTCATCCACTGGATCAACTTTGTCCAATGAATCAATGCTAGATCTTGAAGTCTATATTCATGAGTAAAGACTCATGGGTTGATCGTTGCTACTCTCTCAAAAATGAAAGTGAAAATTATGCTACCATAGAAAAATAATTTCATGTTTCTGAGATTACATTATGTGAGTTGTGTTTACATGCATATCAATAATGATGAGATCCAGTCATATATTTTCAACCTCAAACATTCCACTACATAATACATTTTCTTTTTTGATGCTTGATGGAGTGTTGTTGATCCTGAAATTCTAGCGATGGTGCACAATATATTATTTATCCTAAGACTCTCTATACTGCAAGTTGGGACTTGACTCCCAACTTTCGAGGTGCCCAAGGCACAAGTGGTGGCTATATACTCTTCAATAGTCATTCCTCCTTTTCCTTGAGTCTTGAGGTTTACTGCATCACCTCGATGGGAGATTTTGGTTATGAAATATATATCTTCTACCTCTAACTTTAGAGGTTGTTCATTTAACATGAAGGCATCAACATCTAGTTCCTAGTAGTTTATTAGAACCTGTAGAAATCATTTTTTATCTCTCATATTGATCGTCTTGAAAACATTTCTTGATTTGCATCTCTGGAGGGATTCCAATTCCTCTGAGTCATCTACAACCTGATTACCAATTTCCTCATGCTCTCTTTCTCGTCATTCAATCACCATCCTACTATTTTTTATCAAGTAAAGGGATTAGAAATTCATTTTTTTCACTTTATACAGGAATGCACGCAATCAACAGTGAGGAAATTCACATATCTACATAGTATTTATTAAATTAAAAAGTGTATATGGTTTCCTGTATGCATCCATTTCAAAGTAGGGAACATAAATGCCCACCCCTTTTAAAATTTGAAAAAACAATCAAATTTATGAGATAAACTATAAAGTGGATGGATGAAAATGAAGAGAAGGAAGAGGTCTCTTACCTGGTATTGATGGTGTGTGATTTCATTGAATATCACATCCATAATCGTCTACGGAAGTTCGAGGGTAATTTGCACCAAATTGCACTATTT
The DNA here is from genome assembly GCA_009831015.1 of Picea engelmannii. Taxonomy (NCBI): domain Eukaryota; kingdom Viridiplantae; phylum Streptophyta; class Pinopsida; order Pinales; family Pinaceae; genus Picea; species Picea engelmannii. The sequence continues at coordinate 36,065 of ML802247.1, forward strand.
TGGGTAAAAATGAAATGACATGGTAGAAACTCAATATTTCCACTATTTAATCAAAATTATTTATCCACTTAACTACAATTTTTTAATGTCACTATGATTTTATTCCTAATGGACTAACTTTCAAGTGTATAAGGCATTTAATGGTGCAATGTTTCAGGAAGGATGTGATACCAAGATGTTTTCATCCTTTGAGTTCATATTGAACTTTTGGTAGGTAATGTTTTGACTTATTGGCATATAGGGTGGGGAATTTTCCACCTTGCATATTTCATACTCAGTGAATTTATACATCTACCTTAGGGTTGATACCACTCACTTGCGACACAAACATTTCCCGTTGAATATAAGTGTAATCTTTTTTGTGGTAGAGCCTATCGTTCATGGGTGCCCTAGGCAGAACTGTTTTTTGCCTTTCAGTGCCCATGATGAAGTATTTTCATAGGATCGAAAGCCTTATTTAGTCCCACCATGACATTTCATTGAAACCTCATTTTTATTCTCAATCTATTTTCTAGATATTACCCATGGGCCTCCCACATTTTTCATTAAGTTCTAACCACATTGCATCTTTACTGCTTGCGCTTTTGAGCCTAATGTTGGCTTCAACTTGTTTTGGTTTAGCCTCTTACTTATGCATTCTTATTAATTTCTATCCTTGCAATATTTTCCTTTTTGAATTGACTCTTTTATCCCATGAGGAAGCATTCCCCCAAGTGTCCATATCCTACACATGTTTCCTTGCAATGATCATAGGTATGTTCCTTACACCTAGAACTAGTTTTATTTCCCATGAAATTCCTTTCGTCCACTCTACTTTAGAACTATTTTGTTCTTTTTAGTATTTTCATTATGAAAAAGACCAAAAAATAAAATAATAGAAAAAGAGGATGGGAAAGAGTCTTCTCTTCAATATTTTGGTAGCAGTCAAGTCGCTCTTGAACAATGCACAAAGTTTTGAGTCTAACGTTTCAATAGTTTGGGTTTAGTATTGATTTAGGAAGATGAACTAGTTACAATGAGATTTTACTCCTATGACTGGTTATTCTTCTAGTCATTATGGAGAGTCTATCGATGCCTCCTGTGTCATATACTTTTATTCTTGTTCACCCTTGAGTCTATGCTTCCCAATTCAATTTTTTGTCGTGGTTTGGTTCAAGGGAAGTTCCAACATATATTGGCCACTCCTCAAAATTATTGATGTTGTATGTCATCCTTCTCATTGTCAAGTACTTCTCAGAATCAACAAAATGGGTTGTCCTATACTCATGCTAGTATGGAAGGTCCTCATTGAATTCCTACTGGCACATCAACTCTCATTGATGACGACACATTTCTTTGACAGTTTGACCTAGTGTCACACCCCGACCTTATTTACACCATTGATAGGTGACCTTGCACTCAACACATGACATTCCATAATTGGTTGTTGGCTGAGTAGTTCCCTTTTGTTTGATGGTAAGAACATTATTCACACATTGGGATTCATGCAATACCTTGGATTCCATTTGACCCCATTGGTGGTCTCCTAACCTTTGCCAATGGTTTTCATTATTGGATGCTACTTAGAGGATCCTTTCATGCACTATTACATTTGGTGCATGCAAGAGACATACTTGGTTGTGGGTCCATTCAATATTTCATCCAAGTCCTTCGAAACATTTGGCCTTATTTTTTTCCTCGTGTTGGATGATGGGGGATTCCTCAATGACATCCTTCCAGTGGACCTATTCCCATCGAATTCATCTCATATTTCTCTGGGTAATGTATCTAGAGTCTTTTCAGTACCTTGGGGATTGTAGTCATTAATGGTAGGTTCCTTCACTATTGAAAGTGAGAATACGTCAATGTCCTTTGATCAATAGATTCTAAAGGTGTTAAACATTAACTCATTTATTCAAAATTGTTAGAATGTGCTAGGTACCTTGATACCCATTATCATTATCGATGGGTTTTCTTGTTTTTTTTAACGATTTACATCAATGTCTGGTAATCAAACAGTGTCTCACTGTGTTCGACTTCAACAAATTTATTCTCATAGTGTAGACTCATACCATCAACGAATTCTTTTGAAGACATCGAGTCTATAGTAGCATCACCTCATTTATGTTGTTTCCTGAGTTGTATTGGATAGTACCACTTCCTTTCTATGACATTGGTACTTGTGGAGGATCAGTTTGTACATCTCTTGTTTCTAAATATCCTCCTCTGATTCTGAGACATATATCCACTATGTATCTCTTTTTGGATATGAATGCTTTTGACATGGATCCACTATGTATTTATTTACATATCCCATGGATATGAAATGTACTTTTATTTGAAACCATTCTTTTATCACTCCAAAGTATGGGCATGCCCGCCACGGGAAGAGAATACCCTTACTTGTTTTATGTTGTAGGTTTTATTCTTAGACCAGTGTTCGATGACCTCTATCTGGGCCCACTACATCCTGACCTTCTATATTTATAATGTATTTCGGTCATCAGTTTCTCTTCCGACCCCACACATTAGGGGGCCTCTGTTACAATGTCAATTTCTACCTCAAATGTATTGATGCCATGTTGTCCTTACCCTTTTCCTACTTGTAGAATCTCCCCTTTTTACTCCTCTAAAATCTTCCAAAACCACCAATTTTTGACATGTATGTTCCCTATCACCTATATAGAGTGCATACATACGTGTGTTTCTCCATTACACGACATGTACACATATTTTTGGCTCAAAAAAATAATATTTTTCCTATTTTTGGGTATGGTTTATGGGTTCCCCTAGTTATTGATCCCTTATTTCCCATTTAAAATTGTTTGTAATCACTCCAACCACTTGGAAAGGGTATAAAAAGAGCCAAGGTGTAGAGGAGAGGGAAATCAAGCCTTGAAGCAACATAATTATAGAAATTTCTTATCTTGTTTGTGATTATTCCATCTAGACCTAGAACCCATTGTTTCCAGTAGTATCCATTCTTCCTATATTGGAAGAAAGAAGTTATATTCCTTTTCTAGGCATGATTGAGTGGAGGACTCAGAGGTTGAGTAGATATTCACCGGGCTGGTGGAGGAACCCGAATGTCGGTTCCAGAGTAGTGACATAATAGATAGGGGCTATAGCAATATTATATATTTTTTTTCATTATTAAAGAGATATCTTTCCCATCTTGTTTGGTGTTAAAGTGTATAATTATTACATTTAACATTTCAATTATCTTGAATACTAATGAATATACTTTCTATTGATATATTATGAAATTAGTTATGCATGTAAATATCCATTTTGTAGTGATCTTTCTCTTTGTATATAGATTATTGGAGAAGGAGTTGGAGTGGAACATTGAAGTGGAGCTTCGAGCATGAGATATTTGTCAAACGTAGGGTCTATGTTTGTTTCTCACCAAATAAGAAAAATTTAGTTAGTTAGTTGCATTTCATTTTACCAATTCTTTGGTATTGGGATTACTCTTTGCGGTCCTTTATCTTGTGGCTCTAAACCAAAGCCATAGGATAACTTTCTCCATAACAGTGACCTATGATATTGAGCTTATGGATTACATGTAATGAAATAATATAAAAGGATGGTGATGCTCCATTGTAATGTGTCAAGAGTTGAGCGATGAAGGATCACTTGGTCATGGCTAGGACATTGGACAACTTTTCTGGATTTGGCCAAGGGGAATAATAGATCTATTGCTTGTTGGTTTTCCCTAGGGTATTTCCAATGTAAATCTCATGATATTTGTGTGTGCATGTTGCTATGATTTGAAATATTATTTTTCTCTCATATTTTTATTTCCTAACATAAGGAATCTAGATTGGATTTAACACTCCTTTGTATTTGTTTGATCATTTTGGTATCATTATCAAGAGGAATTGAATGTTTAATTACACTAGGGTAAAATCCCCTCAAATATTTGTAAGACTATGAAAAACAAGTCTTTGAATTCATGAAAAACGGATAAAGATTTGTCTTTTTCTTGTTCACTGCATTAGGTTCTCATGTGTGGGATTTTAGGATCATTCTCAGAACCTATGTTCACTTGCATAGTTGGGTCAATATTTCATTTAGAAGGCTCATGGTTTTGACCAACTTCTTTAGAAGAATCATTGGTGAATTTTTTTATTCTAAAGGAATAAGGTCTTTGGGATAGAGATTATGCTTGGGATTTATGATGCTTGAAGAAATTTGCATTTAAACTTCATGATCATACATGAAACACTAAATATCATTGTATCTCACACACAGGGGTGATAAATATAAATGGGATCATAGTTGGGCCTATCATTAAGTAATTATTTATTAGGAATTTTAGAAAAACAACCAAGTTATCATCAATTAAACTAAACTCTCTATACATGTAGGTCAAATTAAATGAGATAAATCCTTTAATAAGATGATTTATAACCTGAACATACCTTCTAAAAAATTTTTTTGTTGGGTATACCCTCTTAACCATATTATTGATAAATTATAACTCTTAAAAACATTGAAATGTACAACCCAATTCTAAATGCTTATCCAAACCTAGAAACAAAACTTTGAACTCCAGTGCATGTCAAATATAGCTAGTAAGAAAACTGGTGAGGTTTACTTGATGGAAACACAACATAAACTTGACACCGTTGCCTTCATGAGAAGAAGAACATTTTTCTAATAGGATCACATAAACTTGAATCTAATTGGATCACAAAAGAACATTTCTTCTTCTATGAAGAAATAATAAGTACCTAGACTAGTTTCAATATAATCAATCTCAAGACCACAATTTTTTTTTAATATATGGGATGGTTCTTGGTTTGCTTAGAATAAAGGTGTTTTTAAAATCATGAGGAATGATTATATGGGAATTTTCAAAGCTAAGATCAATATTGTTTAATCACTACCATTCACGTACTAGGATCATGGAAAATTTACCTACCTCTGTATCAACCACTAAGAAATTGGAGGTGGTATGGATCTCTAGGTGAGAAGAAATGAAAAGGGTGAGATCCTTAATATACCTAATGGCTAGTTTCATCTTCTTATTAAAAGTGAGCATGGTATTGGCTTCACTTGTGTAAGTGAGACCAATATGTTCCATGATTTATTTAGAGATGATATTGGGACAACAACCTCCATCAATAAGGCAAGAGTGAAAATTTTTACCCATGATTCACAGGGAGACATAAAATGGAGGATATCTAGATTCAAATCCACTCATAGTTTCCACATTTACCTCTTTTTGATTTTTTCCTTCCAATATAGTAGCATTGGAATTAAAATGTGCTATTTTCCCATTATTTACAACTAGTAAAACATGGAGAATAAGTGATTTGTTAAGGTTATGCTATTGTTTCGGGGCTTGGAGTACATACAAGAAGTTGATATTTACTTTAAGAGCTACTAGGTTATTTTCTATATTATAAGGTGAATAACTAGGTGGCAGAACAATAATATCCTATGATAGAAAAACAAGATTTTGGTGTTAGACAACATGTATTGGTTGTTGTTATGAAGCTGAAAAAACTTGTTATTTTCCCTACTTTTATCAATTTTGAAATTTCATAGACTATAATTTTCCATAACTTTGCGTTTTAAATGATTATAGGTTTCTTTACTTTTGGTCATGGAAGCATACATGTCATCACATGGTTCCTCTTATTCAAGGAAAACTATCATATGAGAATATTTTTTTTCCTTTGGACCTCTCTTGTTAACCAAAAATGGCTCATAAGTCATTGGACATGGGCTCATCATAGAAATTTCACTAGTGATGAGGAGAAGACTTTTTAAGTGATGAGGAGAAGACTTTTTAGGCTAAGAAAAATTAGGACTTGTCAAAATAATAAAGGTAGGAGATATAGTAGGATATGAATAATTTTGTTGTGCATATATCTTGCATCATTTGTAGTATGACAATCATGTCATTTTTGGGACTAGAATTATCAAATGGTAGATTTGTTCTAAGATTATACTATTCAAATTCTAAACTAGTTTGTAGAACTGAGTTGAGATAGTTTACACTCTTTTCTTCCAACTGATGATGATAAGTAGGTGGTAATATATTATAATAATGGGACAATAAATGTAGTAGAGACACTTTTTAACTGGTTCAGATAATTTCAAGAACCTTGTTAAAGAGTCTCATGAAACTAGGGTTAAAATTTTTAATGGTCTCACCATATTTGAAGGATAGGTTGTTAAAATTTCTCATGTGATTGGCAAGGTTTTCCATATTTCCAAAATTGGACTTAAACTAGTAAATAAACTCAAACCAAGCTAAAAGGATGTTATCAATAAGGTCAAAGAACTTGACAACAACCCTACCTTCTAAAGAGTTTAGAAATAATATCATGCATATATCATTATCATGTGCACTGATATTGCTACATACATTAGAGAATGTAACAAGGTTTTCAATAGAAGAAGTCACCGTATTGCCTGGAAATTTAGGTAGATGATATTTGAATTTTGGCAAAGGATTAGTAGTTGTTGTAATGGTCTGTTGACACTTGAATCTGCTAGGATCGAAACGGAAACCTCACGAGGATATGAATCCTCATGTGTTTTTTATAGAGGTGGTACTCCTATTTGGCTTATGATATTATTAATAAATTTAAATCAAGAAATAATATAGGACCTTAAGATAGTCCAATATGTTATGCTCAAAGAGAGATTAAAATGATGAAAACTACAAGATTTATTAAAAGAAAATTCTTGAGAAAGGACCAGGAACCTCACACATCACACATTATAGAAAATAAACAAAATTTCCTCACATCCATCATAGCGAAACTAAATATTTATTATCACATAAAAATAAAAGAAGATGGTCAAGACGCATAAGAGAACTTTTATAGAGTAAATAATTGTATAGATCAAAACAATATTATGATGAATCAATTTCAAATACTTTATACTCAGTACTCATAGTTATAAAATACAGTCAAAACTGATCCCAAATTAGTTCTCTTGGGATTTCTCAAAAATAATAAATTATGTTAAAATGCTTTGAAATTCAAAGGTGTTTGTCCAAAAGACTGGGATTGGGGCTCTCGCAGACCATAAAGAAAACATATACAAGAAGGTAGAACATAGAAATAAAAAGGTGGGTGAACGTCAAACAACAAAATATGGAAAGAAGACAAAGAGAAGATTATCAACAATTGGTTAAACTTTTCTATTTAAAGAAGAAGAATAACTGGATGAAAACTGATAAAGAAAGAAGCATGTGACCAGTATGGACTTACTATGATGTTATCTCTCTCCACATTTGTTTGTTGTTGCTTCCTTTATATTCTTGCTGGTTGCGGTTGTATTACCGTTCATAACTACCTCTGCTGGAGTTTTAGAGATCTTGGTGATTGAGGTTTTCAACCATTTTTGAATAAAGTCCCTTAATGGAGAAATGGTTACTTCTTGTTTTATCTTAATATTAAACAACTCCTTTTCAATCCCCCTAAGATCAACAAGCAAATTTTGTAATATATTTTCAATGTCTTCATTTTTATTTGTATATTCGACAAGCCAGATGTCAATGTCATCATGTGTAAATTCCATCATATTATTGAACTTTTCAGCCGCTGTCCTTTTTAATTCTTCAATCTTCTCTTCAAAATCTTGTCGAGTCATGAACATAGAGTTTGAAAGATACTTAGGGTCTGGGACATCAATGGTGGTTCCAACAATGTCCAAATCAAGAATTTTTAAGTATGCTTCATTTTTCCTCCTTGATAGGTCAGTCGATTGGGATATGATACATTTTAATACATTAATTCACTCCATCTAGTAGGATTTCAATTGTTTGATGCGGCTCGGAGAAGGTAGATTTTTTTTCTTTCTCGTCTTCTTTGTCATTGTCGAAACTCTAGTTGTGAACATCAAAACTCCATTTGTAGAACCCTTCATCATTTTTCAAATACAAGTTTAAATATTATTTGGTATTTTGAATTCCTAAACCAAGAGAAACAAAACTCTTGTCCATTTCCCACAATTATATAATTAATGACATTCTTTTCCTAATATTTTTTTCAACAAAATGTCAGGTGGGCATGATTAAATTGGAAATTCCTTTGACCCTCAAACTTAATTCTGGGTTTTCTTGAATACCCTTTTGAGGATGAATCATGGAAACAGTAGAAGCCATAATAGGTGGAGGCATGAGGGTTGCCTCCAATTATTTTATTCTTTCTTTCAACTGGGCATTCTCTTCTTCCATGTGTGCAATTGAAACAACAAGTGTGTCTCTTGTAACTCTATGAATGGATGATACTTTTGAAGGTAACATATCATGTGTGTCAATGGTAGACTATATTTTCCTTCTCTTACTCTTTGTAGTTATTTTGAAAACTAATTTCTTTTATTTCTTGTTAGAAGATGCATTTTGTACAACAAATGTTTCCTCATCAGAAAATGTTTCATCCTAGATCATGAGTTCAAAGTCAAGTTGTACATTTTCTCAAGTTGATACTTCTACATATGGGAAAGTAATGTTTTCAATATCTACATCTAAGTCCATGTTATCCAATAATAAGTCATCTTCCTAAGCATGTGTTTCATCTTCTTCCTATTGTGAATTGATTTTTTTCTTTTGACCTTCAGTTTATGGGGATTCTCTACGTTCCCTTTAGGAGGGTTCCTGTCTTCATCATCTATTGAATTATTTCTCTGCATTTTTCTTACATGGCATGTTCCTGACTGTAGATTTTCCTTTGGCATGGAACTTCTTTTAGAGATAGTTGGTGGTTGGACACTTTTGTCATTTGAGGGTCTTCCTCTTTATTTATGATGCTTTGTTGTTCTTATGGCAGTTTCTATGTCTTCAGAATTTATGTTGGCTTCTTGATCACTAGAATGGTGACTTTCATTTTCTTCTTCTTTACTAATAGATGATTTTACAATTGCAGGGATGAACCCAACTGAAAGAAAATGATTATAAAAATGGTGATTTGGGTCGAAACCATTTATTTCTTCTTCAAAATTTAGGTCAAAATTATCGAAATAATAAGTAATCTTCCTAAGCATGTGTTTCATCCTCTTCCTGTTGTGAATTGATTTTTTTCTTTTGACCTTCAGTTTATGGGGATTCTCTACATTCCCTTTAGGAGGCTTCATGTCTTCATCATCTATTGAATTATTTCTCTGCATTTTTCTTACATGGCATGTTCCTGACTGTAGATTTTCCTTTGGCAAGGAACTTCTTTTAGAGACAGTTGGTGGTTGGACACTTTTGTCATTGAGGGTCTTCCTCTTTCTTTATGATGCTCTGTTGTGCTTATGGAAGTTTCTATGTCTTTAGAATTTATGTTGGCTTCTTGATCACTAGGATGGTGACTGTCATTTTCTTCTTCTTTACTAATGGATGATTTTACAATTGCAGGGATGAACCCAGCTGAAAGAAAATGATTATAAAAATGGTGATTTGGGTCGAAACCATTTATTTCTTCTTCAAAATTTAGGTCGAAATTCTCGAAATAAGAAGAATATTCATCGATTTTGGAAATTCCTAGGAGAATAATTTCACCCACTTTCCATGGGAGAGGTATGAATTGTTTTTTCCTTTTCTTAGACAAAGTATGGAACCATAATTTATATTTCCAGGCTATTTCAATGAAAAACAAATTATCATATATATAATAGGGAAGAGAGATAGGTATTTTAATAGAGCATAAAACCCCGATGACATTATAATCTTCCATTTTCTCCAGAATTTCTCTTCCCTTCATAAAATTTGTAGCTTCCAATGATAACCACGAAGTGTCTTCCCAAAATAACAATTTCTTGAATTTAGATACAAAATCTTAATACACCTCATAAAAATGATGGTTGACCCTCTACCTCCATAAAGATTGGTACCTCATAGTCACAGGCTCCACCTTTATTTTAATTCTCCAGGCAATGTTTAAGCCCTCAAAAGTATGACAATATGTAATGGAAAATATTAAATAGTATGACATGTAAAACTTATTATCAGACTTGAAATTTGTTATTTGTGCGGTGATTTCATTTGAGATTATATTCACCCAGTCGAAGATAGAATTTTCATGAACAACGAAATGTAATATGTACAATGGAAGTCGAGTAATTGTTTCTGTAGAATCTTGACCAACAATTAGAGTAAATAACCAAGCAATTTCCTTATAGGGGTTCTTTAAACAACTTACCTGAATTATTGATATGTCTTCAAGCATTGTTGTAGTGTCATGCAAATATTCCCAAAGAAGATCTAATCCATTTTTCTTTCTTTTTAGGAAGTTTCTCACTTCCTCTCATTTATAGACCAGGTTCGTCTTTGGAAATTTCAACATTTCTCTAAATATTGGAGGTGCCAATGAGATAGGAGAACTATTATGCAATGTAATGACTCTGTTGTTTTGAATGAGCTTATCGATGCACCAGGTGACATTGTCCTTGCATTCAAATACTTCTGGAACACATCCAACGAGAACTATTCTTGACTTCCATTCTTTGTTGTTTTCTCTATCCAGCAATTTTGAGTAATACCAGTAAGAACAAGACCAATGCTAACTTTGATATTCCCTAGAAAAGAAGTTTAGAGTATCTCATGACTGTCCCAGTGAAGCTCGCCAAATTTTTCTTGAACTATTATTTTTCATAGTAAAATGAACTTGAGTTAGATTTCTTTTTATAGAAACATTAACTTGAAATAACTATTACTAGCCTCATTAACAAAATCATTAATTAACAACCACTTCACAATAAATTTGGTAACTGGGGTCCGTAGGGATAATAATAAATGTGACATTGAACAATGTGAAGGGTGTTAGAATATAATGGATGTGCTCGTTTAACCATAGACAATATCACTATTGTCACCCAACCATAGGATGAAGCCACCCCCTAGCACCTTAACCTTGACAAAGAATCATTCTGAAAGCAAACCCTAGGGTAGATAGCCAAACAAAGGGTGGAACAGCTTTCTCCAAGGATAGCGCACCAAGCAAGAGATGATCAGAGAGTCCAAACCATAACCAACAGATATTCCAAGACAAAACCGAAATCTGCTAGCTGCAGTAGCTACAACGACAACTCTCCTCCAAACTTGCGCACAAACTGGCCAACTATAGTGCACACAAGTGTTTCTTCTGCAATTCTGAGAATGCCTGCCAGAATGAAGACTGGCCTCCTATATTTATACTAAATCTGGAAAACTGCATGGGCCGACTTCTCATTCTGGGTGCCTATTTACTCAGTATATAATATTTCCTTTAGCCGACTTCTTCTCTTGGAGGATAATAACCTAATACAAGTTATCCTCTTAAGTCGACTTGTCTTCTAGGGTTATTAGCCAACTAATTAGGGTTTCTTCTTGCTTCCCAAAATATTCTATTCTCGTCAGGTTTACACATGGAGGTAAATACCTCCTACATCTACCATAATATCAACACTCCCTCCTAGCTAGGGAGGTATTGAAGGTAATGGTCTTGAGCACAAACATACCATTTACCCGGTAGCATCAACATAGTTGTATAGACTATCTCATGACTAGATCATGAGCACCATCGTCACTATCAGTGTCATCAGTTGCATCATCTCTCGAAACCATACTCCATCTGAGTAATCAGACATGATGCTGGATAAGTCACTCACTCCACAGAGTGACAGAAGAACCATTCTTATAATCTGGATATATGTCCTGGAAGAATAAATGTCCTAGACCATTTTCAGTCTGGGAAATATCTGTCCATTGATCATCCATCTAGCTGATTAAACATTTTCCAACACTACTGATAGTCTTCAAGTCAATCGGAACAATTTCATTCAATAGTACACAACTGTGTTTATCCACAGTAGTACACAACTAATATCCAGTGGTACACTACCACACCAAGTAGCACACAGATACTTGATCAGTGACCTATAGTCACAATTAGTGGAACACATCCACCATAGTAGTATACATCTATTGTCCGAAGACATACAGTCTCGATAACAATCATATCATTTGATATCAACCTGCACAGAAAACATTGTTATGATATAAACTGAGTCATCTGGGCCATTCTTCCGCTCACATCTGTGAGGTCTAGAAGAGCATCTTCCCTCAAAAGGTAAAACATCAATGATGATCTATCTGGACTATTATTCTCAAGTAAGGAAGAATAATTGTCCCAATTTCTGATCTTGGACCATTCCCTATCCGGGCCATTCCTCTGACACTAAAAAAAGTGCAACTTGGAGAGAATGAATCTGCCCTAGGGAATGCTTGTCCCTGACTGGTGAACCTAGACCATTCACCTATCTGGGCCATTCCTCCGGCACTAAACAAATTGCATCCTGGAGAGAATAAATCTTCCCTAGGGAATGACTTTCCTATGCCAACCTCCAAAATGGACCATTCTTCGAAACTGCTCACAACTGTGAGCTTCGAAAGAATGATTGTCCGGCGAGGCGGACCAGTCTTCTTGACCACTACTAAGAGTGATCATCAAGAAGAGAGATTGTCCTAGAAAATTCCCTATGTTAACCACAAGGGGAATCGCTCTCTATGGTACATCAACAATCCATCGAACCATTTTCATTATGAAAATGACCGTTTGATCTGGACCATTTTTTGAACTGGAAAATGCATGTTCGTCAGAAATCTCAAAGCACTTTCCGAACTGGAAAGGAACTACTCATCCTGGACCATTTTTCGAACTTGAAAAATGACTATCGATAAATAAATAACACATCAGTGCTCCCCCCCAACCTGGGAGTCATCTCTTCCTTTTTCAGTAAGGAAGTTGTCTCCACGAGCTCCAGCTTGAGTACACAAAATTTTTCATCTTGGACATAGGCTTCACCAAAATGTCTTCTTATCTGCTCATCTGTGGAGATATATATTAGATAACCACTTTCTCTTTTCTAGACTTCATCATGGAGAGTGTAATGCTTGATCTCAATGTACTTCATTCTTTCTAGAACATTGTTTTTCTCTGAAGGCTTCATATAGCTCTGATCAATGTAGTATATCATTGTTGGAATCATATTTTGTTTCCTGCTAGCTCATAACATCATGGCAGGTCTCAAACTCGAACATATCTTTGAGAGTTTGTAATGGATTAGAAATCCATCATCCTGGATTTCTGAGCAACCATTCTGATACAATATCTTTGTTATAGAAATATTTTTACCACGCTTTTGCTGTGTATTGAAGGCTCTGCACCAAGTTGTTTGAATCCATACAAGATCTTTTTCCATCTGCATACAAGGGTCTCTTTCTGGTATACCTCAAAGCCTTTGAGGTTGCTCTACATGTAAACTCCAACCTATGGATATTGTGGATGATATACTGGCTCATGTAGAGGTATGTTTGTTTTACAAGCAATCATCATAGTCTTCGCCCTCTATCTGGGAGAACCTCTAGTTCTAGATCTTGCAATGCTTTCATTCATAAGTCTTCCATACATTGTTCTTCATCACAACTTTCAATTCCTCTGCTTGATTTCTTTTAGTGAGTTCATATCAGGCTGGTAATCTTGTGATTCTCGATACACTGACTGGTTGTTCTATCTTTTCTTTCTCTCTTGGAATCTTCATGTTCTTCCCCATGTTTCTCTTTACCTCTTGAGTTCATGGGGTTTTCTATAGATTGCATGCTCTGAAGATTCCAACTTATTTCTTTCATCATAGGATCATGGATGTGGATTGACAACCAGGGATTACTTTAAGTCTTATTTTCAAAGAGGACTTCTTCTGAAGTCACATTGAACACGTGCTACTTTTCATGGTTGCTACCATGGATAGATACTTCATCACATTCAATGGATCATATAATTTAGGATTATCTCCCTCCTAATCTTTGCTTCATGCATGAATGCATGTTCTTATTTTGATAATATAATCGGCTCCCTCCATCTAGGAGAGTCCATGCTTTCATCTACATCCTTATTTCCTTCTGCAAAGTGTGACAAATATTTTTCCAATTTCCTCTTGATTGCTTACTTCTTTTTGTCTTTACTTCTTCTAGGTTTCTTCAAGATTGATTCTAATAATAACTTCCACATGAATTGTTACTAGGGGTTGTTGATGTACTTCATCCTTTCATGTGTATTGTCTGACTTGTAGCAATCCTTATCTTCTTTTTCTTCCATAAGTACAGTTTCTCTTTGAACATATTAACTTCTAAGAAATAGATATGCAGGATATGTACAAAAAACATGGTATGTACAAGAACTATGAAGAGTGGTGTTTACCTTGTCTTAGAAGAAGAAGTTTGTTTCATCTTGCTTAATCTTCTTTGAAGGTTCCTTTTCTTCGACAACTGATGCTTCGTGTGTCTGCTTCCTTTTCTTCAGCTCTGGACAATGATTCTTGTAGTGACCATACTTTCAACAGTTGAAGCATTGTATTTCTAACATATATTTCTCTTGATTTGGCTTCTTCCTTGAACCAAACTTCTTTTTGTTCCTGAAATTCTTGAATCTTGTTGTGAAGGCTTGATCATCACTTTTCTTTTGAGGTTTCTCTTTTGCACTAATCCTTGATTCTTCTTGTGCACAATAAGTCCAAAGTTCTTCAAATGTAGGATACTCCTTCCTTGTGTTCATACTTGCAGAAAATGCATCCCATGTCTTGGGAAGACCATTGAGTACTATATTTACCAGTTCCTTCTCTGAGATGATCTGTTCATTAGATTGTAGTTGATCTCTTAACTGAGATATCCTCACAAAGTATGATGTTATGTTGTGTTGGCATCCATTTCGCATTTTTATCTTTTCCTTATAAGCTGCCTACACAAGGGTTTTGAACCCTAAATACTTGTCGTAATTTTTGAAAACAAAACGACACTATTATCTTCCACTATTTGCACGCCTGCCTTTCATTTTCATTTTCACGAATGCAAGCGTTAAAACCTTGAGTTGGAAGTCATGTCGATGGCATTAAAGTCATCCTTCGATTATTATGAATACTCTTGTTCATGTGGTCATTTCACCTCTAATGGTCATACATGTGTCAAAACACCAAACCTTTATTCACATTGTATTTTTGTTGACATGGTTTCAATTTATAAATTCATGATGCAATGATTTTTGGTGTTTTTGATTAAATCCTTGATACAATGGTGGTATGATATTCTATTGTTTTTGATCAAATCCTTGGTGTAATGGTTTCATACAAACACATACATTTTATGATCAAATCTTTGGTGCTATATTCAAAATGTTGTTTTGTTTTAAATCATACAAATGCTATTATTTGTTCAAACATTCAGATCGACTTGTCATGGTCTTCAAGGGTTGTTTGTTTGGCATGTCGTTTACATTGTTTTTGACTCACACAAAAAATGAGTTGAATTACCAAGGTGTCGTTGATTGTACATATCAATATGAGTGTTTTGCATGGTTCCATTTCATTCCACCACCCGTGCACGTATAGGCATTAATGTCTTCCTTGTATCTCGGGTTACCTCTGTTTGTTTTGGGGAAACCTGTGAGCATTTGGTCCTGTGTCTACCTTGTCCAGCCCCTCACTGTTTACCCCGACTGTGCTCTCTCTCCTATGGCCCCTGTAGTGCGCATAGAACCTAATGGCGTCCAAACGCTGCTTTTATTTGACAATGCTTGTGAGGACTTGGAGAGTAATGGTTGGTTAATGTTCATCCAAAAATTCGAGGGTTTCAACCTCGCGGTCGCTCAACAGTTCTCCCTCACATTCGATGGATGTAGGCCCAAAGTTGGAGACATTCAACTTGAATTGAACGAAGAATTCCTCAGTTCAGCCACGGGTTTACCAACTAAAGGGCAGAGGTGGTTTAAGAATTCGAAGGTGGATGAAGTGCCATGGCCGCTCCTTTTTACCTCAAGAAAAATTATCAGTTGTGATAAAGGTATGCCAGTCATGGCCCTTAAGTCTCTATGGCATGATTTACTGGCCATTATTAAGAAATTCGTGACTTGCGAAGGTAGATATGGTTTAGTGTTTCTTTACCATCTCTGACTGCTTATGAATTTTATAGATTTCCCTTTGAATATGCCTCACTACCTCCTACGCAGTCTGTATAAAATGGCTAAATGATTTAAGAGGGAGAAGGTTGATTCCAGCCTCTTCCATCATTGTTTGATAAAAATCGTTATTGTTCATCATTTGAGGCTGAGTGGCGACTGTTGGAAAGCTTTCCTATTAAGGAATGGCTTTGCCACTCCTGAATGTGTTCAAGTGGATAAGACCATGGTCACTGAAACCCTTGTTGGGCTTGTCGTGCCACCTCCTACCCTCCTACCCGTTGTCAAACCCTTGACCTGCCCCAACGCTGACCTACCTGACACCATGCCTAATTCATGTTCGAAAGACAATGCTAAGACTGTTAAGAGGCCTGTAAGGAAGAAGGGAAAGGGTAATACATATTTCAACAACAAGGGAAAGAAAGTTGCACGCTGGGTATCTAGGTGTGCTCGGAACAAGCCCAAACAAAACACAAACCAGAAGCCTATTGTTTTGAGTGAAGATTCGAACTCTGAGATTGAGCGATTTTTGACCGAGGAGTACCCTTACTCTCATGGCCTCTGTTCTGTTGAACCCTATGACTACGTATCCAACCTCCCACCGTGCCTTAAGGGTGACCCTAACTTCTCCGGGATCAAGTTTGACAGTGGAACCCCTGGTAGTTTAAAAGATGCTTCACCTGTAGTGACTCGGCCCGATCAACAACAATGCACTCAATGCAACTCTTGGCTAGAACGATACTACACAGATGTCCCTCTGTTGCAATCCAAAATTAATTCCTTGGAGGATCGGGTGACGGTGTTGTCTAAGGAAAATGATAGACTGCAAGACAACGATAAGAGACAAAAGACCACAGGTTCTATCATGTTCAGAAATGTTGAGGCAGCTACTGCCTTTGTTAACTCAAAGTTATCCTGACCGAATCGTATCTCTACAGCCGAGGTATGTTATTTCAACATCGATTTTTGAATGATTTGGTGTGAATTAGCATAGCCGATTGTGTTTGCTCTGAATTAGTTCTGTTTTGTTTGAATTGATTAAAAAACGATTATGTTAGTTTTGAATTGATACAAAAGATTTGTCTGCTAAATCGAATATGGTTTTGTTTTGATTGAATCGATTTTATATGATTTGATTTTGTTTTGAATTAGTATAAAATATTTGTTGAATATAGTTCTGTTTTGTTTAAATTAATTCAAAAATGATTCTGTTAGTTTTGAATTGGCATAAAAGATTTGGTTTGTTTTAGCGTGAATGATTTGCTTTGCTTTGAATTAGTAATTAAGGGTTTGATTGATAGACCACATACATTTCTGTTATCATGTGGATTAATTTAAAACAATTTTGTTTGTAAATATGACCAGCTACAGAATTGTGAGATTCTGTAGCTAGTCATAAAATTTTGATTTTTGTTGATTTCACAATTAAAACAGTATCTAAAATTGTTTTCTCTTGCCCATCTACAGGTACACATGAATTTCAATGAGAATTGGACCTGCTGTGGCAGTTTAGAACATGCTTTTTTTACATAGTTTTGGTTTAGGTTGTTAGTTTTAGGCAGAAATAGGAACTTGGGAGATTGTTCCCATATTTTTTGCAAACATTTTTTGATATTTTCCACAAGGATTGTTTTATCTTGTGGCCTTTATATACTCATTATTTTTTGTAAACAATCCATCGCTGCTTGGAGACAGAGACTATGGATTGATGATTCAGACTGGAATTAAAGTGGATGTTTTGTAACAGCTTTAGCTTTCAATATATCAAACTTTTATTTCGAGTATTGTTCATATCAGTTTGTAATCAAATTATCGACTACTTTAGCTATCATAATTTGTTGCAGGTTGATATGATTTGGTTTAAATATTGTCTGTATTTGATGTCTCTTATTTTACTCACAACAATTACTCTATTTGAATTTAATGAATAGAAGGTTTATCTTCGTTCTTAAATTAGTAGTTGTGTGCAAATCTTTGCAGAGGGATTTATGTCAATGTGATTATTTGTAAAATATAAAATTGTTGTTGCTGCCTCCTTTACCTGTTTTGTCATCAGCATTCAGAAGCATTGTTGCTTCGTGTTTACGCGAAGTTTTGGAGAATCTGGTGCGGGTTCCCCCATCGAATAGTGAAATCGAGTACTGTGCACAGGACAAATAGGAAGCGCCACTGCAGGTCTTTCTGTTAGTATTATTCAATTAATTTAGTTAATATACGAATTTCTTGTAATCTGAACACATCTCTCTTATTCATTTCTATAGTTCAGATTTACAGTTAGTGTTGTTATTACTTTGTTAGATAGTTGTTGTTTCATTTTCATAAAAGTTATAAAAAATCAAAAAAATAATAGCTTCGTTGTCATGAGACATTTTACAAATGATTTTGCAAATTTCGATCAAAATTTGTATTCTGTAAATACTGTACATATATAATTGAGATTTAATTGTATTGATAGCTGAACATTTAATAAGTAGAATGATTGCTTTATAATGTTAGTTAGTGAACCGTATATATATTTTAGATTTGTATATAGTTTGTTGTAGCTGCTTTTTTTTTTACTTAGATTAGTTTCTTTAGCTTAGTTTTTCTTTCGTTTTCCTAGGACTTAGATCGGCTAACGGAGCCGCTAAACCCATCGGAGTGGATCATTCCAAACGGCTTGGGTTATTTAGACAAAACCCGACCGGATCCACCCCTCCAGCTGACGGACGGTCAATTTCGTCCGTCAACATGTTGTCATCATCATTCATCTTCATGTCACGGAGCTCATTCTTCAGAATCATTACTTGTCCAATGTTTCTAACTGAGAATAGGTTTGTTAGGGCATCATACATATTCTTAGATGAGTCAATATGGGAGATGTAGGGTATCAAGTGGTATTTTATAGAGTCCACTATGATACTCATGGCATTGATGTCACTATCTTTGAATTTCTCCATAATTGCAACATTATGCGGTTCCTTCTCTTTTCCTTCTTCAAACTTTGGTTGCACGATCTTTCGTTTCACGATATCCAACACTTTATTCTTGGAAAGGATGAGTTCAACCCTTTTCTTCCACGCTATGAAGTTAGAAGCCCCATATAACTTGTTTTCTGACTTCATAGAGTAAGTCATGGTTGCCTTGACTGGGTCAACCCTAGATTTGACCAAAAACTCAAACTTGACATTTTTGCTTGCTGAGAGTACTAGGAGATGCGCTACGCTAGGGAACACTAGTATATCTATAAATTAGGTCAATACCTTCACTTAAGGTTCCTCAATGAGAGGGTTAGGGTTTCTGCAACTGCACCTGCTAGTAACCCTAGCGACAGTGCTTTGGTAACTACTCCTGCTAGAAACCCTAGCGACAATTCTTCAATGATATTAGTATCCTTATGGATATGATCACCTCCAGTGGTTAGAATAAATGAAGGAGGTGTGGGCCCATAACCTATTAGAATATAATGGACGTTCTCGTTTAACCATAGACAATATCACTATTGTCACCCAACCATAGGTTTAAGCCACCCCCGAGCACCTTAACCTTGACAAAGAATCATTCTAGAAGCAAAACCTAGGCTATATAGCCAAACAAAGGGTGGAACACATTTCTCCAAGGATAGCACACCAAGAAAGAGCTGAT
Organism: Picea engelmannii; assembly: GCA_009831015.1. NCBI lineage: Eukaryota > Viridiplantae > Streptophyta > Pinopsida > Pinales > Pinaceae > Picea > Picea engelmannii. The sequence continues at coordinate 55,606 of ML802247.1, forward strand.
CAGAGAGTCCAAACCATAACCAAGAGATAGTCCAAGACAAAACCAAAATATGCTAGTTGCAGCAGCTGCAATGACATCTCTCCTCCAAACGTTCTCACAAACTGGACAACAACAGTGCGCACAAGTTCTACTTCTACAGTTCTGAGAATGCCTGCCAGAATGAAGACTGGCCTCCTGTATTTATACTAAATCTGGCAAACTGCCTGGGCCGACTTCTCATTCTGGGTGCCTATTTACTTAGTATATAATATTTCCTTTATCTGACTTCTTCTCTTAGAGGCTAATAACCTAATACAAGTTATCCTCTTGAGATGACTTGTCTTCTAGGGTTATTAGCTAACTAATTAGGGTTTCTTATTACTTTTCAAAATATTCTATTCTCGTTAGGTTTACACGTGGAGGTAAATACCTCCCGCAGCTACCATAATATCAACAAAGGGATAGGTGGTGGAAGAGAGTCAGGGTTAGTGATTAGTATGAAAAGGTAGATATCCAAGTCCGAAGGTCCGCAAGTACAAGAGTCTAAGTGTATGAAATGGATAAGTATTAGAAATTATTGGGCGGGAAGTGGAGATAGTGGAAATGCATCACGTAGGTTCCCTGGTCTGAAAGTCTGAAATTTTGAAATGAAAAACTCACTCTATGTGTTGGGAAGAATTATACATAGGTTAATGGTCGATAATGCAAGTGTGATAGTCGACGAGTCTCAAGGTCCGTGAACATGAAAATCGACTAAGTATAGTAGTTCTAAGAAAGGGAAAAATAAGGGATAAAGAGAAAATATAGAAGGGGGAAAGAAAGGGTATTAAAAGAGGTGGGAAAATAGAATAAGGGAGGGGGAAAAAAGGACAAAAGGGGTTCAACAAGTGCCTCCAATTGTGGGATGATAACCCCCTATGGGTTGTCAAGAATCTATAATATTCATCACTAGATGTTTTATGCTTTGGGAAATGGAGTAAAAAAAGTAAGGATGTAAAAAATAAATGAAAAACTATGTACAAGGAGAAGAGAAAATTTCAGGTGAAAAATATTTTCAGGTGTCTCCCATTAACATACAACATTAACATTTTCCCCTTCATGTCTTTGAGCATATATGAATTGAAAACTATGATTTTTTCAATGATGTACGACCAGATCCAAAATGGTTCAAACTTTGTGTGCATTGATGGTTTTTCCTAAAAACATTTCCATAGTAACACCAGTTCACCTTTTTGATTTTTTTTTATTGTTGTGCTTTGATAAAATATCTTTTGACACTCTACTACCTTTGAGATGTTCTATGCAAAGATTCACTTCATTCTTCTTCCAATATCAATAGTTGATTTAATATTTTTTACATAGGAGTAATATATTGAACGTCCTCTGTGTTAACTTCATAATCCAAGGAATTTAGTTTGAATTTGATTGACATTTTTGATAGAGGGAGACAAGGAGAACTTGGGAAGTTTGCAGAGATGAGAGCTCGAAGAGTGTATCCTACTTGAATATTGGTGGGTGAAGGAGTTAAGGATCCTGTTGGTTGTGGAGCTTGATTTTCTTCCTAATTCATATGCAGGTCAAATAAATTGCAGGATACACAATTCATGCCCCCCCCCTCGACCATGAGGGGGTCAATTTTTTATTTTTTTTGCAATTCAAATATTGTAATTTTGTAGTCAATCTCAACCATTCATTATAAGGCCGTAGATCTTACAATAGAAGTTATTTTAGGGTTTTTTTTCCATAGAAGGTGTTATCAAAAAAATCGGTAAGTGCGGACACAAACTTATCTCCCTAACTTCCACAGGAATCTAGAACAAAACAAGACAGAATACAAACTTCACCTTAGACTTCATTGTCATATAAACTAGTTCATAGAGGAATGAGAGACATACCTTTTAAATGATGCTTGATCCTCGCTAGTGTCATCCTTGTCACTCCATCTTTGGATTTGCGGGGTGGTGAACCTTTTTAAGAAGCAAAAACCAAAAAAGAGAGAGAGAACATAGATATATATATTCCAATGAATTATATGTATAAGATCAAGGAGTTATACAACAAAATACAAGACACCTTTATAGGGAAGAAATGTATTATTGTATTATATTAAAATGGAAAGTGGAGAATACAGCCCATGCCTTGATGTTACAAGATCCCTTTCGATGGATCTTTGCTCCAACACACACACCTTTTCTCCAATGCCTTTTATGAAGAAGATCCACAATTTGACTTAGAGAGCTAAAGAAAATCTACCTCCAATATAATCTATAATAGAATTCTTCATGAATATGAAAATCTTAGCATTTTCAACATTAACATTTTCCATGAGAGATCCCTCCTTATATAGGGTGAAATAGGGATGGATGAGGAGATTAGGATGATCCCACTAAATAGAGAAGCGAGTAAGATCCAAACCGATCAGAAGCCACCTCATCTTCTAGAAGATTATATTCTAGAACATTTGTGAATTTTGAGTTTTCCCTTGCTTAAGCATCTTCACACCCTATGCACAGGCATCATGTGATGACTGTGTAGTCCATCTTTGGTGCAAAGTGAGATGATCAATCATCGTTGCACCCCAAGCATAGAGCAGGGTGCGATAATCTTCTTTGTCATAGTTTCTGAGAGAGGAAAAGAAAACCACTTTCTCATGGAGAAAGTCTCTTTTAATATTTTCAGGGAACATGTAAGTGGGTTAAACACATGTCGTCAGTCGATCACTGGGGTGACCAAAATAATGCATAACAGAATGCCCCCCAAAGTATGAAGTTGGAACCTATGATAGCTGAAATACTTTGTAGAATGTGTGTTGAAAACAAGGAGCGCATCAATCAGGAACCTACACACAATCAACCATATGCATAATAATATACCATCTTCTGCGGTAGGCATTTCCACACTAAGAATACAAGTGACTCTAATAATAAGTGTCAAGTGAGTCACAACCACTAACATACATTGTGGATCCATGTCATCATCATTCATCATAGCCACGAGGAATACACTATGGATCTATGCTCTAAAATAATTCAAATTCAGACATAGACATGAGACATACAAAGTGGATCTATATGTCAATACAAACTTATGAATACTTTGTCGCAACCTGGACCGATATGGTGGGATCCAGGGTCTTCAATTCCATCATCCCTAAGTACGAATCTAGCCATGTGATTATAGGTGTTGAAGTCGAACATGGTAGAAACCACTTGATTACCGATCATTAATGAAAATCATTAACAAGTGTGAAGGAAATAACCATTGATGTCAATGACTCCCAAGGTACTCCTAGTACAATCCAATGAGTGTGAATGAATGAGTTGAATTCAAACACTGAATGGAATCTTTCAATCAGGGGCCAATGATGTGAACCCACTGTTGAAAGTGAGGAAACCTACCATTGAGGCATGCAAGCTCCAAGGTAACAATGTGTTGGAAATATGGAAATAACAGGGATGCAGAATGTCAAGGTTGTCATTGATGGCAATCGTCTATGGCAGAAGAAGCTAGATGATGACAGAGCAATATCCAAGCGGAGTGATGAAGGGTAGTTGACCTGATAGGAAGATGGTC